>CM056994.1:62436750-62724250 GCA_029891345.1 Dryococelus australis | reverse complement strand
AACAACCATTTTATGTTCTACTAATAATGTTTGCGTTTTTTTTTCCTAACAAATCTATCTAAATGAATTTTTTTTTTTGCAAAATGGAGAAATATTATATCAGCTCATTTTATTTACTGTAAAAGTGGGGCCCTACCCACAAATGTTGGTCATCAATGTAGCTGACTGCACATAGCACAAAATACATGCTCGCGATTAAGGTCATGATGCCATCTTAATCAGTCCTTTGCCCTAATTTTCCATAGTTTTCTACTCTGTTTATGGTGGGTTGGCACTACTGCAGGATGTTCCGAAGTGAAGATACAGTTTGTAAACGTCTTTTGTAAAGTTTCTAGTTAACTCCATGGTCCAATTTATGAATGCACAATTAACGAGATTTAAGTCCGATTTTCTTTTTTTAATTTACCAGTGGTTACTGAAACAAAATATAATTTATAGAAAAGATAAATATCTTGGGCATATAATTACATATGCATAATTCTTTTTTACATGGTCATTCATCATGCTGGTTAGACCTATGAATGTTTATAACAAATGCATTTGAAATAACGCATGGTAGTAAAAATACTGGGTGAGCATTTGCCATGGATTGATGGCCGAAGGCATTGGCGCGTTTACCTTCTGCAGCCAAAAGCCAAAGGGGTAGATGTACACATTATGATGTGAAGAGTGTTGCAGACCATCAGGAGGAAGCAACAGGCCTTAGTCTATTATTTTTAGTCTTTTAATTTATAATTTCTTATGAGGTCATGATTAACCCTAGATGATGGTTGGATTCTTTTTTTAAAAACAATCTTGACTTCGAATTTTTTTTTAAAAGTAGATTTCAATAATGAACTTTGTAAATAATATACCTTCTATTAATTACTATCCATTAATTATTAGTGGAGTCAAAGTTATTTTTATAGTATAATGTTTTCCATGGGTTAATTACTCATGTCTTTCAAATTGAATTTGAAGCATGGAGCTTGCTTTGCTAGATTTTATACTCAATGAATTTAAAATGCCATGTGGTGTTTATATGTGTTGTTTATTGCAGTGTGCCCATAATTCCAACTACCATTCAACCTTAAAAAGAAATTTATATCTTGTATTTAAGACTTGTATCACAGTTATGTTGCAGGAAACACTGTTGTTTGATTGCAGGTCATGTGGTACTTAGCATAACTGCTGACAATGTGTCTCGATTCCTGGAGAAAGTGACTCAGTTTTGCTCTGCCAACTGGCGGGAGAGAGTTTACAAGGTATGTGCTTCATTTTAGTTTTCTAATAAAGCTCTGGTTCAAATCATTTTTCATTTTAAATTCTAAATTCATTATTTTGGCTGTAGTACCGTTGTCAGGGGACTGGCAAAAAGTTTCCATACATGCCGAAAAATCATTAGGTGTGTACTTGATATGTAGATCATCCAAAAAATAGGAAACCTTTTTACAATTCTGGATTTTGTGACAGTAGTGATTTTACGGCAACATTCTCAGGAACTATCAAAAACAATACAAAAATTTTAGGAAGCGTTATAAATTGCAGGAAAAAATGCCAGAAATTGAAATCTGCGTTCATTAAAAATATATTAGCAAGCAGCTATAAAATTCATTTAGTGTCTGTGTCCCTATAATTAATTAGTAGACCACAATTTGCTAAAGAGAAGTTTAGTAATACTCTTAAAACTGTCTGAACCGTGGTTGGTGCACACATGTTTTGACTGTGCATGTGACTTCTGATGCCGTATCAGTGCGTAGCTGTGCTAGTTGTTCACATAGCAACAATGTTAACCACCACCACCTTAATCCCCCTCCAATTTTACGAGGTCCTTATTAGGAACAGTTAAAAAAAATTCCAAGAATTTAAGAAAAATATATGTGCTGATAAAGATGGGAGGGTCATGCTGAAACAGCCCATGCTGTCCTTCCAAGTCTCCTTTTTTTTTTTTTTTTTTTTTTTTCCTAAACTACCTTATTCTAAGTGTTAAATGTAAGTGCGAAGGTAGGGTCGGGTTCTAATTGCATCTCAGGGCTGAGCCCCTTATGCCTAAAGGAGAGGGAATTGAATTCAAAGGAGGCGGGCATCGTGGCCGAGAGGGAATGGGTATGCATGGCCGTCACTCTGGGACCATGCCTACCTCGTTAAGTGTAGTGTAGTTAAAGCTACATTAAGAAGGGGTATGGTAAAACCTGCATAGACACAGTAAAACCCATACCGACAGAAAAGGAGTTAAACTCGTGGGAGCACTAGTGAAAATGCTAAAGGAGATAGCAAGTGTGGAGTCCATGCTTTTTTAATATTGGAGTGAAGAATCTAGTAGAGGTAGCGGGGCTTTGGGCCAGCATGTTAAAGACACATGTGCCCTTCCAAGTCTCCTTTATCCCCACTGAGGTGTTCCTATTAGGGAAGGTGTGAGGATGCGATGCTGGTTTCTAGGCAACGATGTTCCACTCATTAATCATTAGGTTGTGCAAATGCAAATTTTTTCTAACTAAACAAAAATGAAAAATGTTTTATGAATGTGAAACTGGAACAAAATTAAAAAATAATTTTGTAAAAGCTCAGCCTTAATGAAATTGTAATGAATTTGATAAAATTTTAGCAAATGATTTATTATAACAAATTAATTGCAAAATCAAACAAAAGAAAATGGAGGGTATTGAGTACCATATTTCGGCATTCATGGGCTGCACATTTTTACAAAAAAAAGTCTATAAAAAGTGGGGTGCTGCTTATATACAAGTTATGGCCATAACATTTTTTTTTCAATTTTTTCCCCCCAAAACATGTTTAGAGATTGGTCAACGTACAGTACATTTTAATGTTTTAACTCTTAAAGGAAGGAAGGGAATCGAAAGGGAAGGGCAGCCCCCCCCCCCCCCCCCCCACACACACACACAAAATCTTGTGCAGTTAAAATTTTCTGTCACGTTAATGTTTTGTAAGAGGGAGAAATTAAGTCTGAATTTATTATGCTATTATGGAATTGTGACTTAACAATATTTACAGGAATACAAAAATTCAGTGTGACCTATACTTGAAATATTAATTTAATTATCCCTAATTTTTCGTCAAAAACTTCTGGTGCAGCCTACACACGCTAAAATACGGTATTTACCACTACGGGTCTAGCTAGAGTTGTTCTTATACCATGTTTTCTAATACCGATACTGATACAATTGCAGATACCACAATACCAATGCCGTTCCCATTTGTTTGTTGTTCCAGCTCTTCATTATTGTGCAGAAATATGAGAGGTAATAAAAAGTAAAAAGTAAGAGACTCTCAATATTATCACTACCAAGACAACAGCGAGATGAAAATCGTCCATTTGCATTCATGATATATGTACATATTTTGGCACCAGGTTTTGATGAAAAATTAGGGTTAATTAATATTTCAAGTACATATAGGCCACACTAAATTTTGGTATTCCTGTAAATATTGATAAATCACGATTCCGTACAAACCTAATAAATTTGGACTTAATTTCTTCCCTAGAAAACATTTGTGATGAAAAATTTGTATTATGCTGCAATGTTTCCAAATACACGTCGTGTGATTACTATTCCACAGAAGGTAACGTGACTTTAGAAAGCAAAAAACCATTGCAACATGTTATTCAAAATTGCGTCTTATCAATGTGCACTTGTGGTGCAGAAGCGGGCGTGCGAACTACGTAAGAAATCTTTCTCGTGTACCGCACCTATAATATTTTCGTATGTACTGCTTTTATGGCAGAGCTCTAACTTGTTTACATTTTACGCATGCGGTGTGAAGATTATTTAAGCATGTGCAAGTCTATTTTTAAGCGCAAAGCGCAGTCGAAGCGAAGCTTACATCATGCGAAGGAATTTCAAAGAAAAATCGAAGTCGAAGGATTAAAATATATATATATATATTAATTTATAGTACGTTACAGTTTTAAATAGAGGTGGGCGAAGCTTCATCAATTTGAATTCGGATAGAGTATTTTGAATATTTGGCTTCGTATTCAAAATCAAATTTATGCTTCGAACTTCGAAATAAAAAAATACTTTTGGGGAACTTAAATTATTTATTATTATTCGCCCAAAAAGCAAAAGAAGACAATGTTTGCGTAATAATATCAATGTTTTCATCCCACGTTTGCCACACACACATGGCTAGTGAAACATGAAAACAAAACCTCAACTCAACAGAATGCCCAAAAATTAGTCAAAATTGCATTCGGTATAAAATAATTGTCAGTATCTAATTTTGCTCACAATATAGAAAAATGGAATTATCTGGGAAAAATCTTTTTATATTACTACCACTTCATTATCTTTCAAAACTTAATTTGCCACCTCACATTTTAATCACTATTATATGTTTATTTTCCTCATGTACAACAGAGTTTTGCAGTGTGATAAATATAATATTAAACTGGATGTTTTACAGACTTAACTGCTGTGAAAAGTGTGAAATTGAACCCACTGCTATTCAAATCTCACTTTTCAATAATGTAATTTAAAAAAACGGGAAATTGTTAATAAAAGACAAGTGTGGTTTCATGCCAGAAGTATTGTATCTGCTCTTTACGTACGCGATTATGATTTGATGAATCAAATTTAGTTGAGAAAATTGATTTTTCCGCATATTCACAGACAGATTTGAAAGTTGTCATATAAACAAAATAATAATTGTACGCCATATATTACATAACGAGCCATTTTGTTTCCCAGCAGAGCCATTTGCAAATTAATCAGATTAGGATTAGCCATTAATCTAGTTAGCCCTTAATCCACAAACTCTATTTTTAGACCATCTCATTAACATGTCATTCGCCTAGTGAATTAGAACCCGCCCTTCCTTACTATTACTACTACTTACTAACTACTACTACTATTTCTTACTAATTACTACTTATGCTATTTATTTCTCAGGGTGACATCAGATAAGGGGACCCTTGTCAAAGTTGACAGGTACACTCTCAGCACTACAAAAATACGTCCAACTGTAGGACACAGGGTGCACGAAAAGTATTTGTCAAAATCCTCTGTCTCATGGCATGCCAATTTTGGAGGATTAACTGCTTCTTGAGTAAAAAATTATGAATAGAAGCCCGTAGTAATGTTGTGCATGTAACACAAACTTAAATACTGAAGTAGCAGTGTCACACATTTATGGTATTTGTGGTTCTAGGTTTTTAATTGAAGATGACCCTTTACTTTTTCTATTCCTTTTCTGTCAAAAAAACCTCTTCCTTTCTGGTAAATATGGTACATGGCCAAAAACTGTAATTTTTTTGCAAATCGGTGAAAAACTTTTTTTTTGTACCTTTTACCTATCTCGTAAAAAAGTATGTAGTTATTAAATTTATAAATAAAAAAACCTAATTGGTGCAATGTATACTTGTCAATAAAACACTTTAAATTTATATTCAATTCAATATATGATTCCAGTTCGCGAATATTTTAAGGAATTCTCTTCAAAATGAAATTTCCAGCTTCGCCTACCCATAGTTTTCAAGTTATAAAACTCATTTGTACTGTTGCTGCCAATAATATAAATGCCTACTAGACACTGAGCAATGGAATAAAATATATTCTAATCTTGTGCTGCTGGAAAACCAAAACATTGAAATATGCCAGAAATTATTCAATGTCAGGCTAGATAATAATATTGCTCGGTGGTGGTATTAGGCCCTCAGAGCATGAGAGACTCAACTTTCACTGCTTACAAAGAAAGTATGCAGTTCTTCAAAAAAGAAATCAGCTGTGGTGTATACGTTCGACCAACTCCCGCGCGTGATACTAGTTTCCACCTTGTCGCTGTCACATGCTTTTATCTGTGTATTGAAATTGTAATTGTATGAATGTGTTTGCAGAAATATGTCACTGTAATTTCCCTGGAATTACCAAAGAAAAAGGTATGTGCTCATTATATGGGGCCATACATTTTCACTAAAAGTGATGATAGTGCAAAACCACAGTAACATAATGTTTAGGCATCCATGCGTATTTATTCTACTGCAAACAAAAAAAAAAAAAACACATGTCCTCTTTCGGTAAATGCTTAAGTGAAAATAAATGTGTGTAATGGTTTTTCTTAACAACTGGTTTTTATCACATTTATAAACGAGTTATTCTATAACATATCACCGTCGAGATCTATTTATAATTGATTTGCCACTGGGGAATTGGTAAACATTCATAAAAACTACTAGTTTTCATGATCAGGAATGGTCCAGCTCTAATACCTATGGAATAAAATTTTTAATGAGTAGGAATAAAAAGTCAAGCAAATAACTAAAGCTGTGCCGATTCACAGTATGGTGCTGATTCTGTAATGCCGATTCACTGATGTGCTGCCAATGAATGAAAAAGCTTTTTAATTAAATTTAAGTTGAATTTAGGTTACTATAGTACTCAAAACAATGGTATTGGTGAAATGGAGCACAATCAAAAGCAAATTTTAAGTTCTTCTATTTTACAGTCTAAAAATTAACTAGACTAAGTGATACTGCATGTAGATAGTACACACCAGCACTGTGGAGAGAGTGTCCAAGTGATTCTATCTGTTCGTGTGGGCTGTTGTCCACTAACTTCTGGAACATTATTGCTGGCGAGGTGTAAAAGTCTGTTCTCACTGGTCTGGGTTACTACAGCATAATAACTGCTGTTTTTACAAGTTCAATTATTTTATGTTCACTTAGTTGAGTGTTTAAATAATTTCTGTCACATTTACCTCACTGGTTCCGAATGCTTTCCCCGCTTGATGACAGCTGGGTAGGCTAACTGTTGTCGTTTTATAATCTTAAACTACCCTAATGTGGGTGTCTTTTGCCTATTTCTCACTGTCTTTGACAGACGGCTAGTTTATTTTTCACTAATTACAAGTCTGCAAAGAGTCATGTTTCACTATTTTCAGTAGTGGTTTACAACTACTTGTACTGGGTTCTCATATTACTGAGCACTGCACTTACAATTGCTCTTTGGGTTTTTGTTTCGCCAGTCTTCCTCTCGGCCAAAGTGCAGCACGGGCAAGATACGGCGTCGAATCTGCCTTGGCAACACGAGGGGGCATCAGGCGTCATGGTTCTGCACATGACATTGAGGCTTCTGCTTTTCAGCTTCTGATTGGGAGGACACAGGAACAAGGGACACTGAGGCAGTGCGGGGGAGCGACACAGGAAGGTACTGCACCCTGACTGCACGGGTTTCTACCCGTAGGGCAGGATGTTTCTGTGAAGTGGCGGTGCGAGGGAGTGGGGGTCAACCGCCCTCCACCTCGACTGCTGATGTTCCTTGTTGAAGGTCCGAGTAGTTGGAGGCATCATCTGTCTCAATGTCCAAATCCTTCGTTGGGGCAGTGCAAGGGAGTGACTCGATGACTGTAGGCATTGCACAAAGTGTAGGGTAGTGGGAGGCATCAACGGTCTCGATGTCTGACGTGGTAGTGCGAGGGAGTGGAGGTCAACCGCCCTCCACCTCAACTGCTGATGCTCCTCGCTTAGGGTGCGGGTAGTTGGAGGCATCGACGGTCACAACGTCCAGGTCCTTTGGTGAAGTAGATGCACCAGGTGTAGGGTAGCGGGAGGTATCGACAGTCTCAATGCCTGATTCATCGGTTGCCGATTGGGCGGGAGGCAGAAGGGGCCTCTCGTCCTCGATGGTGCTGACGGTGGAGTTTCCTGCGTGGCAGGAGGTTTTGGTGGAGCGCCGTCATCAACTATGCTCAACGTCACCTGCAGTCTTGATTCCTCGCCATTAGGAGCAGGGTCGGCTTCGTGGAAGCCGGAACAACCTTGACCTCTGTTCCAGGTGTTTCCTCGATTAGTGCAGTTGGTTCTGGGTCTGTGGCGGGTTCGCTGTCTTAAGACCCAGTGGCAGGTAGTAGAACTTCCTCAGTGTCTGAGATAGACTTTAGAAGTTGGAACGATCTTGGTCTCTTTGCTCTGGAGTTGTATTTGGTGGAGGAGTAGGTGCTCTGGTTGTTTCTACCTCCCTTACCGATGGTGGTTCCGATTGTTCGTTAATTTGGCTCAATTGGTGGGGTGTCTGGCCGTACCCTCAGTCTCGGGGGCTATGTCGTGACACTTTGGAGCAGCTGGGGGTCGCTTTATCATGTCAGGCCACGACTTTGTGTGCGTAGCTGCGAGGGCAATGATCTGATGGAAGCTGCTCTTGGCGCTGGTCTAAATCTACTCTCCAAGGTGCTGTGTAGCTTGGCTCCCTATCAGTTTCTGCAGTTCATGCCTCGGACCTCTTTGCTGGCCTTGGCTCAACATCGGAATGTGCCATGATTGGCATTGTGTCGTCCTCGTCTTTGGAATGCCATGTAGGTGTGTCTTTTGCGTTGCCGTCTTCAGGTCGTGGCACGTTGCCTGGAATGGTTGGATTTGGCCTCAGGTGGCCTTTAGGATTCGTCACCGCAGGTCTTCGGCCCAGTAGACGTCTCTTTTGCCTACTATATTGTACAGTATGTCCCATTTGTCAGGGAGGCCAGCACTGAATTGGTTGCTGGCCTTGCTTAGGGGATGAGCTCTAAGTAAGATGGTTTCGCCAAGATTGAACTCTCGTACCCCCGTTCTTGGTTGGGGGTACTTTCGTTGGATGTAGGCATCCTGGGCCTTCTGGGCAGTAGTGGTGCAAGCTAGTGTGGCTAGTCGGATGTCCTCCGGTTGTGGCATATATTGGTTTAATGTCCCATTGCCAGTTGCCCGGTCGGCATAGGGATTGGCCTGGAAGTAACTGTCTCTGACTTGTATTTTCTCCTTAGTTTGTCTGGCGTTGAAGGGCAAATAAGATGGTAGGTACGTGTTTGTCCCAGTGTTGGTGGTCATTCCCCATACTGAGTTGGAGGTACTTCTTTATCTCCCGATTCCTTTGCTCAGTGGGGTTGGCCTGTGGGTGTTATGGTGAGGTAGTCCATGTCTCAAACCCCCCATCCTTGGCATGGTGATTCCCATTGGTGACTCGTGAACTGAAGTTAGTATGGCCTTTGGGTACCCCACTGTGAAAAAACCACTCTCTCCATTTTCCGAATAATAAGGGTGGTTTCCTGGCTGGGTAGTGAAAAGGCTTCTACCCACCTGGAGAACTGGTCTGTGATCTGTGACTACCGGTAAATATCGGTTCCCTTTTGTACTCCGGGGATACGGTCCCATCAGATTGGTAGCTATGTGGGTCCACGCTGTCTTGGGCCTTCTGAGTCATGCCGTAGGTGGAGGAACAGTGTATGCTTTGCTGCGGCAGCACGTGGCACAGTTGCCCACGTACTGCTGGATGTCGCTGCACATTCTCTCCCAGCTATAGCGGGTTCCGATGTCCAGCAGGGTCTCTCTGGTATCCGGGTGTCTGGCTTGTGGATGATCATGGTGGTTGGGACTTATATTGGTGCATAGTTGCGGCGGGATCCATGTCTTCCACTGGGCATTGGGTTGTCCACTATGCGTCCACACAATATCTTCCCTTAATTCAAACCTTCGAAGTTGTTCCCATAGGAGGCGACGAATTTCCTGTTCATCCTGCTGGCTTGTCGTGATCTGATGACTGGTTATTTGTATCTGGAAGAGGCTGATTTGTTCCTCTGGAATTGTTCAAGCAGAGAGGAGGGGACATCTTCTCTCCTTCCTCTTCTGCCTTAGCATTCTACTCCAAAGTCGGGAAACAGGACAGGGAGTCTGGTAGGTCATTAATCTTGCCCGGGCAGTGTTGCACCTCAAAATCAAACTCCATGAGGAACTAATCCCACTGCATGAGCTTGGCCTTAGTGTTCCGCGACTCGTGCGGCCGTTGGAGAGTCTTAGAGTCGGTGCATAAGATGAAGTGTTGCCCTTCCAGGTAATAGCAATATTTTCGCACTGCCCAGATAACTGCCAGACACTCCTGTTCGTTTATGTGATAGCGTTCCTCAGTTTCGTTCAACAGTGTCAAAGCATACGCTATCATGTGTGGGTGGCCGTCTGTATCTTGCTGGTACAGTACGCCCCCTAGACCATTCCGACATGCGTCTGTCGGTAAAATTAGTTGTTTATTTTCTTGAGGTCGGTGGAGTTGGTGAATATTTCCGAAGCTGTTCTTCAGATTTTGGAACGCCTGTTGCTGTTCCGGTCCCCATCACCAAAGGGTTTCCTTCTCAAGGAGTGGGTGAAGTGGTGCCATGTGGTGAGTGATATTCGACACGAAGTCCTGTAGCCAGTTGCACAGACCCAGGTATCATCATAGCTGTTTCTTACTGGTAGGTTCTTCGGGCTCTTCGATTGCTCGTATAAAGCTTTGTTGTGGAAAATTCTCTTTGGGGGAAACCACATGACCTATGTAGTCAATGGACAACTTTCTGAAATAGCTCTTGGAAAGCTTGCTCGTCATCCCATGGAGTTGCAGGCATTCAAAAACTCACTGTATGTAACTGAGGTGCTCCTCCCATGTTTGATTAGATAATCACATCATCGAGAAATGCGAAGCAATACTCTCCGATGTAGCCGGTTAATAGCTCTGCGGACATTAGGCATTTGAACATTTTGAAGCGGTTTTTAACCCAAAAGGTATCACCCTGAATTGTAGGTTTTCACCCTCGGGTGTAGTGAATGCTGTGTACTTCTAGCTGTCTGGATGCACAGAAACTTGCTGATACCCGGACTCCATATCCAGGGTACTGAACATTTTTGCCTTCCCAATGTCTTGCAGGGTATGGGTTCGGTCAATTGGGGGGGGGGGGGGGGGGGGGGGGGGAGCGATAGGATGTGTTACATGATTCAAGGCTTTGTAGTTTATGCAAAACCTGAGCTTACAGTCTTTTTTTAGAACGGTTTGTAGAACGGTTCTACAATTCCTTGGTCCTTCATATAGTTTACCTGTTCCATTATCAGGTCGCAGCATCGTGCTGATACCCGGTATGGGTGATTATATACAGGGGCCTCTATCATTGTCCAGATCTCTTGTTGAAGCAAATGAACCTGGTGTATCAGACTTCCATGTCCAAATGTACTGGCGTATTCTTCCAGCAATTGTTTTAGGTTGTTAAATTCCAGTTCACCCAGTTGTGAATAATACGAGCGGGTTCTATGCGATTTGGCACAATAGTTTAGGGATTGTGGTCCCAATGCACTGTTACCCTGTATTTCGTACCCAAGTACAAGTGGTACTGTCCATGGTCAACGATACACTGTTATTGTCTGAGGCGTGGACAGCCAAGTATGACAGTTTCTGACTGTACGGGTAAAACCACAAATTCAGTTTGAGAAGAAATTTTGTGTAAGTGCACCATTAGGGTGATTCAGCCATCAACTTGTAGGGTGGCGTAGTGTTGTGCCGTTAATACAGTTTTTAACTGAGGTTGCATAGCAAATAATTGTTCTAGAGGTTACAGGTTACTGCGGATAAAATTTCCGGTTGCAGCCAAATCTAGTAATGCGAGGGCTCTGCTCCCGTTGATTTTGATTTCAATATACGGAGTTATGGGGATTATCGGTTCCTCGTTTAAGGGAGGCTGGGCCCTTGGGATCCGGTGGTGGTAGCCCACTTCGCACCCCAGCAGCGTCGTTTCCCACCATCAGAGTGGGGGTAGGTTTCTCGTTTGTATTTGATTCATTCTGGGTTCCCGTTTGATTGAATTTATTATATGGGATCCCCGATACAGTAGGTTTATGGGGGTAGTCCTTGTTTGTGACTGCCAGGGACAGAACCAGCGCTTTTGTATGAACGTAGGCATGGTGTGGGGGTGGGTGCATTCTTTGACGTCTTGACCAACGGAGTTTGAGACTCAGGGGTTTTTACCACATGAGGTTTCTCAAATTCAACTTGTGTCACAAAGATCTGTTCCACCTCTCCTGCACGCCCTACCAAGTCGTCGATGGCTATAGGTTTGGCTGTGAGTAAGACGTTTCTCAAACTGGAAAGTAACATTTTACTGACTGACTAGACGGAAGTTGCCTCGTTGACTCTGGGAAATATTCGTTGAAACATTTGTTCTTTGCGATAAATAAGTATTTCTGTCTCGTCTTTGGGTACCTGTGTCTGGCTGTAAAATTGTGTAGTTAGCCAAGCCAACATCTCCTCGCCGGTAAACTCTGTTGCCAATCAATTACTGAATAGTTTCCATGCGGTGAGGAATTCGCCATAGCGTTCCCACCACGTTAACGCAAGACCCTTAGAGTATAAATGGGCTTGGCTGACCCAGTGTTTTGCGGGCACTCCTGTGTGAAAACTACCGGGTCCTCGTGTGATCGCCTGCAAAGTCAGTTATTTGTATGTCTTCCCTCTTGGTCGCTGGGCATCCCAGTGTAGTTCCGGGTTGTTTGAATATCCGGGAAGTTTGTGGCAGGAATGAGGTGTGTGTGTTCATCTGCACCTCTCACACTGGTATGCCATGCCTGGTATAGTGACCCTCTCGTCTGGCCAACCTATACAGGCATGGTGATAGGGTTCGTGGGTTTGTTGCAAGTCGTACATCGTATCTTGTTGACATTTGATCCGGGGCAGGTGACCTCATTGCAGAACATGGTCGGTTGTGTGCGGCAGTAGGCCCTCCATACTCCAGACGTAATTTTTTCCACCCTAAACACAGGTGGTAATATGCATTGCCGCAGTAGTTGCAATTGATAAAAAATGAGCCAGTGTCTGACAGTTGGAATGGCTTCATTTCTTTTCTGGCATGTCATTGATTACGAAGTCATGGTTTGCACCCTCGGTGGTGTTGATCTCGGTATGACATCTTAATGGCTTATGGGCACCGCAGAGTGTTTACTTGACTCCCGAAGTTCATTTGCTTTCCTGGTTGACTCTTAGGTCCCGGGGTCGGGTTGGTCTGGTTCGGCTTTTGCTGTGAACATTTAATAACTCTGATGCCCCACGTTGGGTGCCAGAAAATCACTTGACACTTGCCGTGTTAAAGAGTAACTGGCACATTCGTCGGGGCTTTGTGTTTCGCTAGACCAATTATGCGACATTAGGGATTTATTGGCTTAGCTTGCTTTTACAGTCCGTTACCTTGACTGGCATGTGGATTGGTGGTTTGGTACAAAGTTCATTAATAGTCTGTGTAACCAGTGGTTTGTGGAGGATTATCTGACTTACATTGTTTCCCACTGTGGGTTTACTTGCTGAGGTGCCCAACCGGCGGGAGATGTCGGGGTTACCTGGCTTACTTATATTTGCATTGGCCATTGGTAGCACTGCTGATGACTGCTGGCTGGAACAGGCGTTGCAGTCCGCTGGCTGCAGGTTGGTGATACCGTGTCCGCCAACATGGTATCGTATATTCCAGGCTGCGGCTTCTCTTTCCAGAACCTGGGGTTGGAAACCCGGTGTCATACCTTGGTCCGATCTGTCAGACCGTACAGGATAGGGATGATTCTCTTGTTGTTCACGTGTGTGTGATGGAAAGCCAATATACTTGTATACGGGAGAGGTCGGTCTCTCTAACAGTTCGGTTAAAGCAGCACAGTTTCTTTCCTCTTGTCTACCCAAAGTTGGCGGGGCCAATACCGACCGCTGCTGGGTGGAAAGGTGAGCTGTCCTTTGCTCTTCTCTCTTTGAGCCATGCGTTACCGTAAATGGCATAGAGGTGAGGCCGCTGCTGAACAGTATAGGTTGTGCACCGTGCACGCAAAACAAATCCCTGTATAATTGTTCTGCCAGCAGCGGCTGTTGGCACGAGCTCAGTGCTCCAGAAGGCCCCCCACCACCAACGGTTTGACCAGAAGCGTTGAGCCATATGGGCCGCCTTTCTGCCACTACTGGGTGTGGGTCGTAACCAAGGCCAGGCCGTAACACTCACGCAAATACCCCTGCCAGCACCTAGGTGCTTCAGTGGGAATACAACCCAAGCGTACTGTCTCTCCCTGGTTGGATGAGTTGCTAGTGGTTGGGACTCTGCTGTTCTATCCCCAGAGGTCTAGATCAGGTGGCCATCGAATGGTGTGTGTGTATGGCTGGTGGATTCCTGATGGGGATCCCCAGTCCTGATCTAATTCGTATTCATTTACCCGGTCTAGGTCAGCAGTGCACAGTGTGTACGGTTCCTAGCAGACATGGTGAATGACTCTTTATAAAGAATACTCTCAGCTAAAAGAACAAAGCTGTATTTATTAATAATGTAATAAATACAGTGACACGTGCTATCTCCTAACAAAACAGATGGTAAGTTGGAAGTAACCTATTCTGAACTTGCATAAGTGATCTGGTTCTAGGCTAATCAAGGACATATAAGAAGTTGACTGCTAAATAAGAATATACTTAACATGGTTAACTGACTTTGTGATGTCTAGACGAGACATTTAAATAAAAGGATCCACCGTTTTAATAGGGAGTGTAATTGCCCGTACCAGCAAGTTACTGTTGAAGAAGGAATCAGTAGCGAAGGGTGTTGATTATGTTAGCAAAGAATCTTCTGGTAGAGAAAGGCTATCTGCAATGAAGACCCTCTGTTAAGTGGTAGTAGTTGACATCATTGAAGTCTCTGGTCATTGCTGCTGCAGAAGAGATTTTGGTGACGGCAATGGCTGCAGCCTCTCATGGGTGCTGAAAACTTCTTGGAGGTCGTCGAAGGCCCCAGCACAAGAAGTGGTGGAGCGAGCTCGAGGACCAGAAAGAATAACTTGCGAGCCATGCCGCGCACAGACTTTATATATATATTTAGTCTGTGCGTGGCATATTATATATATATATATATATATATATATATATAATATATATATTTAATATATATATATATATATATATATATATATATATATATATATATATATATATATATTATATATATAACGTCTGTGCGCGGCATATATATATTCGAAAGACACGTGTGACGGCAGGCTGCGAGGGTGGTGTGACGTCCCTCTATCATGAGGTCAGAAGGGGGGGGGGGGGGGGTAGCTACCCTCAGTCTGTCTCTCGGATTTGTGCGTCTTCGGTGGATCTTGTCTGTGCTCCGAGGCGGCCGACGGCTTGTCGGCTTTCCACGCGGGGGAGGGGAGGGTGATGTGCCGCCGTCTTGCGTAACTCCATTATCCACGTGTTCGGAAGCGCCCTCCAGGGTTGTGGGATTTCGCAACATCCATGTACAAGTTGGCGGGTTTCGACTGTCACTTGGGTGTATACTGGCATCATAAGAGATGAGTCGTAATTGTTTGTAATAATACAATAGAGCAGCATGCATCACAGTGTGCTTTATTCTTTTCAACATCTCAACATAACCATCTCATTCAAAGCCAGGTGTTTTTCCAGTAGGAGGAGTAGGGAAGCAATTCGTAACAATTTTCTGTACAGAAATATATTGTAAGAAAGTTACTAAATTTATGTGTAGCGATATAAAGTACAATTAAAAACAAGAAAGGACTCTACACCAGTGAAGACTAAAAACATTGTGCTGTAGCTGTGTTTGTATGTAAATATTTGTTAGTAACGAGATACTGTATTTAAATGTTTCCAGAAAATGAAAGGGAAATTGCTTTAAAATCCTGTATTTAAGTTAACCCAAACTGAATTTGTGCATAACAAATCCGTAAATCACATTATAAATCCTACTTTAATATTTTATTGTTATATGGTACAGCAATTTTTTTTAAAATAGTTTTGATTGTATGTTTCTTGTGTATTTAAAAAGGTAACACAGTTTGCTAATTTTTATTTTAACTTCACAGAGAATTTTTTTGTCACGTGATCATCAACAGATGATTGGCACCTCACATTTTATGAAACATGCATCATTTGCATCTGTGCCATCACAGGTTCCTACTCGCACACTTCTGCGGCCTTATGATGAAAGTGAGTACTTTTCATTTTGCTATGTGTGATTTTTTTTGTATAAGTTAACTTGTTCTTAGTATACATATTATGGAGGATATCTGGAAAATGGCGAGGTAAATATTCCTCCAATTTGAGTGTGATTGTGGTGCAAGGATTTAATACTCTACTATTTGATGGCATATTAATTTTTGTTCATGTACTTATAAAAATGTTTATTTGCATTATCACCTTCTCTTAACAAAAATTTTTGGATAATTTATTTAATACTATGTTGAGAATTCTTTCTTTTAGTAGTGGTAATTATATTGTGATGCTGCATTGTACCTTATAGTTTTCCCCCTCTTAACCTGGTGATGTGGCAGTGGTGGTTGAAATGAGAGAAGTCCTTGAAAAACCCTGGAAAATTCAGGGAATTTAGTGTTATGTTTTGTGTAGCCACCCTGAAAAAAAAAAGCATCAAAGTGACATTCCTTAATATTCTTAAAAACTTTACATTAGTATATTAACTGAAATACCTGACCTGGTATTTGGGGAGACTTCTCTCGTAGCCAAGTGTCTGACCCTGATAACAGGTTTTGGTAACGCTTAAATACAAACCTTGAGCATTGCCTCAGTATGGGGGTAGGTACAATCATCCACCAATAGCGAGTCAGTGTCAAAGAAAACCTCCTCGCAATTGTCCCCTAGTGGGGTACCAAAAATTTGCTAAATGTAAAGATCAGTCCAGTTCATTTTCTATGACGTAAAGTCCGCCGATTCAAATTCAGCCATTCAAATTGGCACCGGTCAGGTGCGTGGTTTCTGCCACATGGTGAACAAGGAACACTGCTGATATCTGGTGGGTGCTGCGTTAACTCCCGCCGGCACAAAGCGGCTGGACAGTTTAACGTAGACATTGCCACGGTAGGGAGCATGTCCAACAAAACATTTATTTGTGCAGTAATTATGCAGCAACGTGCCAAAACTCGATCAACATGGACATCCTTCTTCAGAAATGTAGTGTTCTTAAAGGTAAAAATAAGTTGTGTAGTATATTATATTAGTTTTTTACATAATTTGTTTTCACCACACGTCTTTCAATCAATAATTTTCCATTGCGGATGGGTGAAGTCGTTCTTGCGTGAGGAAATGGGGCAATGTGGAGAGAGACAACACGTAATTATTAACGTGCGTGTCTCACACATTACAAGACTGTTTCAAACATCTACGTCAACGGTACAACATTGTGATAAATAAACGGATGTGGATGTAAATAATTAACTTCGTCATAAAAACAGTTCACAATCAAAATGTATAAATAGTGCACATCAAATATTTGAAATCACGTGCACACACATGGCCAGCATAATGACCATGACACAGCCACGCTATTTCACACACAGCACGAAACATAAATAACAGTATATTTATTACTGCAATGGAAACACAGATTTATCACAATGTAACTTGCGTAGGTATGTTTAAAAAAAACATCTACAAATGTGATGTGGTAATTTGAAGTATTTTTCAGAGGAAGAGAAATCAATACTTCATTGGTCGCGTTATGTAGCCACTAGACCCTTAAGATTTGCAAGCCATCCGCCATCACTTCTAAATGCTAAATGTATTAAATTAAGTATTCAAACATTAAAATCTCTCTTCAGTTGTAAATTTCAAATTCAAAAACCATTATTTTGCTGTAATGAGTATGAAATATGCTACAATTTTAAACATGCATAATTAACTAGTGAATGAGGCTATACTTCAATATCATATGTGGGCTCTTGCAGTATTCATTTGGCTATTGGCTTCTTGTCATTGTGTGAAGACAGTCTGTTACATGAGTTAACCAATCAGAATTAAATTTCTCCTATACTGACCATCCATGATTTGTGGGCAGACAGTTGAGTTGTGTAACATTTTAAATGATCCATTCACGAAAGTGATTCTGAACTAAAGTGCGTTGGAACACAACTTGTCTTGAAATCTTTTCTTGAAAGCAGGTACCCCTAGCAATAAGCTCTGCTCAGCAGACTGTTTCTTCGGTCGAAAAAACAAACGCCATGTCACTACAGCCTACGCACATTATTTTGCGCTTTTATTTTAACTGTAACATGAAATATGTTTCTATCTGGGCTACCTTAATATTTCATTATAGGCCGTTCACGGTAAAGTGAGCACTTTTGATGTCCTAGTTACATTTTTCTTCCAGCCATTTCTTATCCTTTAACCACATTTCTAAATAAATAATGCCTTGTAAGTAATTAAGTAATGAACAGTGTGTGTATATTCCACCGCACTCTGAATTTAACGTCTAAGGATAAAATATAACACATTTTTTGACCATTATTCCAAATGAGAGGGCTTTCAAAAGTGCTCACTTTACTGTGAACAGCCTATAGCAATATTTAATTTACAAACAGCATACAAAAAATGTTGAAACAATATTTGAACTATTTCTTACTAGCCGTTCCCAATACATCGCTGCTGTCACTGTTTTTAATTCGTATTTAATACGAAATAATTATTACAAGTTATAGAGATAATAAGAAAAGTTCCATTTATTCAAAAATACAGTATATTAGAGTTAATCAGTGTTTCATATTTGTGGAATACACGTTATTGAAACAACAGGTTGACATGTTACGTCTAGGGTGATTTTTCAAAGATTCATTTCATCAAATGTCTGCCAATCGGGAATGGACTGTATATACCTAGCCATTGGGCCACTGAGGCTCCACTTGATATAGGTCTATCCACTAACCCTCTGCGGCCCTACATTTAAGTGCTCTATCCACTGGGCCACTGTGACCCCACTTGGAATAGCTCAAACCACTGGGCCACTACAGCTCTTAGGAAGGAAAGGAGGACAGCTCATAGAAAAAAAAAACTAGAAATTATAGAACTTTTTTTAACAATGCCTTTTTTATTCAGTAATCCTAAGAAAAGTTTAATCCAGTACCTATGTACATCCCTGATCACCATCATGTTTTTGGAACCATTTGAGATATCTTGATGAAACAAAGACTCAGGTGTTATTATCTATAGACTGTAAATTTCATGTCAATATGTTCAGTGGTTTTTGAGTTAAATCCGGTCGGACACAGACAGGCATGAAAATAAGTAACATTATATATGGCTTAGTAACCAATTGTACTATATTAAATAATAATTTAAAGTGGAAAATAAAAAAATTACAGACAGACATTTCTATTCTATATATTTGTATAGATTTACCAGGCTTGCATTCGCCTGTTAAGTGCATTAAATAATTTTAATTACTTTGTTAGCTAGTTAATTTTTTCTGCAATTAATTGTGCTGGGCTTTCCACTTTCATTTATCCTGTAGTCAATTTACATGAACTTTAAATGTTGTCCATTTACCATGCTTTTGTATTATAGTCCCTGTCTCATCAGTATTTTCATTTTCAGTGTGTCAGTACAACTTGTGTTAGATTCAATAATTAAATTCCACTGGGAGACTAGCTGTGCGGTGCACCGAACTCTACAGGAGACGTGAGCTTGCAGAAAGCATCAGTCTGCAGAAGACATACCAAAGCTCCTGGGTTTCCGTTGTTCCCGCGTTTACCTCCAGTGACATGGGTGTCCACATTCTGGAAAGTCAGGGAAGTTGAATTAGTCAGGGAAAGTCAGGGAATTTGCTTGACATCCTGGAAAAGTCATGGAAAATTCCCACTTGCCCTAGAAGAGGTACATGGTGCCAAAAGAGTATGCGAAAACCTGGTTGTGAGGGAAAAAAAAAAAAACAGTATTTTAATCTGACTGTTGAAGCTCAGTCGGAGAAGTGAAAGAAGAGTTTAATTGATTTTTGTATCTCACAAGGACACTCTTGGACTTGATGAATTTTTTCATACACTTATCAGCAATGACAAGAGATTCGAGGAATTATAGCGTGTCGTGAAGCTGTGTTTAATTTTGTCACATATAAATGCTTCCGTAGAAAGTGGCTTCTTAGTAAACATCTCTCTCTTTGTTGAAAATTTATTAGAATAATCTTTTGTGGCTCAACGTATTATTTGTCCTACTGTGAAGAGTTTGGGTGGTGTAGAAGAGATGACTATTACAGGAAGCATGCTTACTTCTGTGCAAGCTGCAAGGCAAAGATACCAATTCTGGGAAATTTTACCACAGATTTGTATGGACACCCTGCGAAGTGTCCCCATACGACCACTTAGCTGTATATTGTGGTCACAAAGTGAGTCAGATCCACCGCACCCCTATCAGCTAGAGGCATCCTTGCAGGTAGTTATCGTAACTGCACCCCAAGTTGTTCCCGATAAGGAACTAATGAGCACCTGTATAATAAAGTTGGCATCCGGGAAACTCATATGTGTTCAACACCCGCCGGAGGAGGATCTGCCAACTTTTGCATAATCAAACTAGTGTCAGGGAAAACGGTACGGGTTCGACTCCCGCCCAAGGTAGCCCCCAAACCATGTGCAGTATCAGTATCACTCCACACTAATTACATTCCAGCATGTCAACCCACTTGGCCCATTCGAGTAGTCCCAATTCCCCCAGCCTGGTCATCCACCTCCACCCCCCAAGATCGCTTAAAGTGCATCGCCACCTGATACAACCAGGGATAACTGGCATCCCGATTATTGGCAACCGTAGTAGTGAGGAAGATAGAACTGCCTGGGCGGGAAACTGTCTCATTCCACCTTACTCTGGGGTTTGACTCCCCTTATTTCAGATGGTTAAGCGGCCTCCCATGGAATCTAAACCCTCCACGACCTGTCAGGCCAATAGTACTAGACAATCACACTGTGGTAGGTCTACCTAATGATCTCGAGAGGGTAGTCAGCCTCCTAACTACTTACCCACCGAGTTAGGGCATGCGTCAACTTACTTTCCGTCTGTGCAAGCAATAGACGGTATCCTTACTAAGTGTACAGCCAAACAGCAGCTTGTCTGCGCAAACCTTGTGCTCTGTGTCTTGATGCAAAAATCTAAAGCTGTAGGTCGCATGAGTCATCTTCCTACTACTGTCAGGGTGAGTTTCAGCAACAGTCGGGCACTCCAGGCCCAGGCAAATAGCTCTGCCAGCACCGTCGATGCTCCGGTCAGGGATACAACCTGAGGTGGCTGTCCTCTTGATGAAGAGGCATTCCTATTGGTTGGGGCTCTACATTTCGGTACACGTGGGTGCATATAACAGGTGGCCGCCGAAAGTGTTGTATGTTCTGACGTACAGATACATGACTGCGATTTGTATTCCTACATTATGGTTCATACAGTTATTACACCCGGTCGCTTGCTTGCCACATCTAGAAGTATAGTTTCTAGTATCGGATAGAATTTACTTCTAAACAAAGTTACTCTCAGGGTAGGATTTAAAATGGTATTTATTATAAATAATAAATACTCTTGACTCGTACCTATTGCCGACTAGAGTGAGAATGGAAGTAAGCTACGTTTAACATGTGGAGGTGACCTGCTCCTACACTAACCAAGTATATAATGAACTCGACGGCTATGAAAACAACTCTGATGCAGGTACACTAACCTCGGGTGTCTAGAAGAAATTTAATAATGGGAGCCACTATCAGAAGGGCAATGGTTGTAATTGCCATTTACCAGCAAGTACTGTTGATCCAAGAGGGTCAACAGCGGAAGTGTGGAGTGTAGTTGAGCAGGCTTCTGGTGTTGAAGACTTCTGGAAGCAGGTGGTGCTTAGTCTTCGAGAGCTTCTGGATGAAGTGGTAGAAGCCTCTGGTGGTTAGTGGTGGCATCCACTCGTGGTAACTGAAGAACTAGAAGCTCTTGGAGAGGACAGTTAGGGCCTCTAGTCAGTAGAGAACCCCAGCATAGAAGTGTTGAGGAGAGCTAGCTATTGGAGAATACCAATCTCGTTTTCGGCTGCGCATTTCGTGATATTGTGGGCTCGGCCGACCCATGCCTGGGCTAAAGTGGGAGGTGTGACGTCTGCCTTGGCGCGAGCGAGGTGGGAGAACTACCCTTGCGCTCGAGTGTATGGCCTCAGGCACACTGCCTTTCTCGGGCAGCTTCATGACTGTGGCAACACTCATGTCTGCTGGGTGCGTCAGGGAGACTGACTTGTTCTGCAGCCGCTTGGATACCATTCTTGATTCACGTGCTAGAACAGTTCACTTAGGTTGGAGTGATCCCGTATGCACTTGTGAATAACGTGCTAGGTTTGACTCTTCCTCGGGATATGTAGATATTAAGAGTAGTATGAGAAAGTTGGGTTTGGTACATCAGGAAAATGCCAGTTATCTGTAACTGTCCCTTCCGTGGGAAACAATCCTGTAGCCATCTATAGTTTTGGTTCCTGGTAGATATAACACATTAAGATGAGTTGTAGTCGTGTTTGGTATATTCATATGGGCGGCATGCATCAACGTAGATTACGATGGTGTGTGACTGATAGGCTACAGTGGAACAGCTCACCATCCAAATGAACCAGTGGGCATCTAGACACGTGTCTACAGCAACAGTTCAGCAAACCATTCTGTGAATAGGGCTCCTGAGTAGACTGAGGATGACTGCACCTATGCTAACACAGGTGCATCAACAACAGTTGGAATTTGCTCGACATGACTGATGTGTATATGCGACACTAGCGCTCACAGTGGTGTGTATCAGTTTCACTGACACATTTGTTTGAAAGATTCTTGGAACGGAGGTGAATAATAAACAGAAATATTTTGGACAAACACCATTGTTTCAATAGCGTATGTCCAAAATATTTAGTTTAATTATTCACTGGTGCAGATACACAGTTATCTACATATTTCTGTTCCTTACTGTACGACCACAAATGCAACATTGCTGTTTTTGCTCATGCAATCCAAATTTGGTGATGGTGTTTTGTGTTTGGCATTGATATCACTGTCGAGAGGAAATGAAAATTGTCACCGACATGGTCGTTGTATAAACAAAAGTATGTGAGTTTAGAAAAGAATTGCCATGGTTTAGGACTGATCGGGCAGAGAAATTTTATTTCACGCGGGTACTTACCTCATATTTTCGGGCTCTGGCAATTTCAGTCAGGCATTAAAACCAAAATAAGTGGATGAATTTTGAACACAAAATATCCACTGATATCCATTTTTGGTAAAAATTAATTTTCATCATATTAGTCTAAAATGATTCACAGTTAGTTTCCAATACTTACGCATTGTACGGAAAGACATCACAAATAATTTATAAACTTTTAGCGATAATGAAACCTGAGCCACGTGCCGTACAGGGTCCAAGGAAGTTTTGATGAAACCTAAACTGCATGCCGCAGAAGGTTCTCCTTATGTTAAATCAATCATCTGCTCACGCTCGTACGTACCCAGTGACGCTGTTCTAACTAAAGGCCAGTGCCCCAATATTATAATGCCCATCTTGTGAAACCTAAACCGCATGCCGCAGTGTGTTCCATGTATGTTCAGCCAATCATCTGCCCGTGCTCGTATGGATCCAGTGTCGCTGTTCTAACTAAATGCCAGTGCCCCAATATTATAACAACCATCTTGTGAAACCTGAACCGCATGTGCATGCTGATCCAATACTCTGGCTGTTCACGTTACTTGCCAGCGCTAGCAAAAATAGTACTTATTTTTTTTAGGCGTAAAATCTGTAGAAAGCTAACAAATGCTATAGTCCTAAGGGGTTTTGGTGTCTTATATTTCTATTAATTCATTGACTGACATTTTTCACAGTCACGCATGAACGCATTAAAATATTTGGAAAAGGTTTAAAACAAGTGGGAAAATGTGATGTAGGCGGATGTGCCACTGGCTATCATTCATTGGTGCGTGCCCTTGTTTGTAGTGGCAGTAGTTTCAGTAAAAAAAAATAGTGCTAGGAAGTCTGTGTTATTTTCATGTGTATGTAGGTGCATGTAGGCCTTTTTAAAAAAGTTTTTCTGTTTATATGGCGATAGTTATAGTGCAGTGGGTGATGGCTTTTGTGAGTAGTGACAGGTCTATAAAGTGCAAAACGTTACCTTTTGAAGAAAACTGAAAACTTGGGTATCTATTTTTTTTGTTAATTATGCAATTTCGTTGAATTTTAAAATCTCTTTTCCTCCTCTGCAATTTTCCCTGATAAGAAGTTTTTAGCATCCAGTCCTTTGAAAAATGTCTTAAGCAAGTTTTACTGTACTTCAGTTATATAAATTAAGCTGGATGAATATAGGAAGGAATGTTGATCCAATATTTTCGGGCAGTCGCAATACCCGTCCGGTATTCTGGGTATTTCCATTACCTGAAATACTGCCTGAAATTTTGGGTACCCGACCACTCCTATCATGGTTTGTACATTCCAAACAAAACAATTTTATTACATTAAATATGTGAATATTTGATAGTTTTTTTTAATTCCAATGAATTTACAGGACTTGAACCAATGATTCCAGGATTTTACAGGATTTTTGTATACAAGAACCAGGATTTCAGCTTCAGGATTGGGAGCAGCCCTGTGGTAGATGCATAAGCCTATAAAACTTCACACTTTGGTATTGTTAGTAGGTGTTTGAAAATTTCTTATTTATTTATTCTTATCTGGGTCTGTTTCAATTCTGTGGGTGGATGCTACATGTCCCAATAAATTAGTTTTCTTTTGGAACAGGTGGCACCAATTAGGAACTAGTTTCAAGTTGACAACTGCCACTTTCTGGAATAGAGTCCCTAAGCACGATGGTTGCTCTTCACATGTCTTTCTTGTCACATCATCTAGGTAAATCCAACAGATGCCTAATGGGAGAACTTTTAATACAAAATTAGTTTCCCTGAAAGTGCCTCTGAAATATGGGAAAGGATGGTCCAGACATATAGTATGGCATCTACATTTTAGTTAAGTGATGTATGATTTTTCTTATATGTGTTGCATTTTTTAACTTGCCATTATGTAATATTTCCATTGACCACTAATCAGTTTTGAAGATGGGTGAAATTTGATGGGCAGTTACCCATTTACTGGCTGATTGTTATGGTCGATGATTGGCATCGGCAGAGCACTATATATAACAGACTTGGCCATTTATTTTGGAGCTGTCCTTGGTTTCAAAGATGATAGAATTTCACAGAATATTTTAGGAAAGTACATATTATTCTTCGTATAGAATATAGGACATATGGAACAATTTTTAAAGTTTTGGACTCTTAATGCTGCAAAACTTTTTTTCATATTTACGAATACGCCAAATGCTTATGAATTGTTTACAACTACAGGAATTATTTCTACATTGTAGTGAATTATTGTGGAATGCATTTTGCTTAATGAAGTATGCAGACTAGCAAAAAATGTACAGATTTTCATACATACCCTTTTCTGCAGTTGCAGTGTATGCAGATGTCTTTCCATATTTGCATAAGGGAAATGGGCTATTGGATGTTTCAGGGAGCCAAAAGCTGTATCCTGCTGGCCTGCACTATCTGGTTTGGCTTGGATTACAAGATGCCTCCCATGGCAGGAAAGGGGCTGTGCTTAAGCCAGGCCCTGACTTTTCCTGTCATGTTTTCGAAAAGTTGCAGCTCACTTGTGCCAACCTTAATGACACATCACCAGCCACACTTAACAAGCTGGATGTTGATGCCTTTCTGTATGCTGCTGGTGAGTGCTTAGTGCAATTTTTGTTTTCTTCTATGCTAGGTGTTCAGCAGTGTTGGACTACTATTGCTGTTCTGAGGATCAGAATGTGGCCACATGCATTGCTGTGCAGTTTCTGGAGGTGCTGTTGTGGGTGACCAGTTAAGAGACCATGTAATCATTGCAAAGTTTTTTTTTTTTTTTTTTTTTTTTAGCTAGGGGTATGCAAATTATTCATTGCAATATAAGAAGTTTTTACGTAAATTTTTGTGTTTTAAAACAACGAATAAACTCAATATTTAACTCTAGGTGATAATTAGAGATGGGTCGATACTGATACAGATTAACCGGCCGATACCACGACCATCGGCATCAGTGTCATCGGAACATTATTTGCAGATTATTATTTACCAAATAGTAGTACTAATTTAACACGATGTTAAGTAACCCGGCTTGATACATCTCGTAAAGTATTAATTTATTGCATCCGTCAATCAGATATTCTGTATGGAACCCAATATATACTTGGAACAATTGTTTTGGTGGTTTGTTCCCGTTGTTTATATTTTACCATATTTCATGTTTGTACATTCCCCAAAGATTGTGCGCATCATTCTTTTCGACATTACATGAATGCAAAACAATACAGTTAATCGACAACTGGTGCTATCGATTGTACTGTTTACACCCCGCAAGAGTTTTTTGTGTTATTTTCTTCTTACTTTTTATTATTTTGACTGCATTTGTAAGTTGGTGACAATGAGATAGCAACATTTATTCTTATGTGTTTGCTGCTTGTAGGTTGGTGGCAATGAAAACGTATCGCACATTCTGTGACACTGTTATTGAAAATGGAAAGTTAAAACAAATACACTAGATTTTGATGGGCGTAATTCTTATTCGAAACTGTCTGCTCCAGTTTTGGTTAGTGTGTTCAAGGTCTGAATAAGACTCTGCGAGTAATAATAATAAAAAATTGTCGCAAATATATAAGTTGTAATTTTAACCCAGGAATTAAGTATGGGTTGGCTTACAAAGGAATGCTATGCTAAAATATTAATGAAAAAAAAAAGTTTTGATTAATTTAAAGTGAATATTTAATATTAAATTGATTTAATAAGTTGTTGTATTGACATCTCTAGGCTGTTGGTATAAACTCACATGCATGTTGAGGTAATGTATGGTATTTCTCAGATCTAAAATCCAAGTCTGTATCAGATTGACTGAAGTTTTGAAGGTTGACTTTAATGAACTCCGTTTGTAATATATGCTGTATTGTCTGGTAACCATTGACTAGACTGTTAAGTCACTTATTTGCCCAGTTAACTTGTGTATCTTGTTATTTATTATTAAAGTAGTGTTGTATTTCATTTCTATGCTGTAGACGTCTAATACAAAGTGCTTAAAGTGTTCACAAAATTCAGTACTTAAATTTAAGTAGTAAAAAGTATTTCCAAATATTGGTAATTGGGAATTAAGTTTGTGCTCATCAAAATTGATATTGGCATCGCTGTAATCAGTAGCATCGACAGTTGAGAAATGGTATTGTTGGTATCGGCAGAATGTGGTATCAGCCCATCCCAAGTGATTATGCTACAAAAAAGTTGGAAAAAAAACTCTTTAGAAGCAATTAGTGTCATATCTGTTTGATTGATTCTCAAGCGTGAGATAATATTTATTAAATAAGTGATTAAAGAAACTAAGAAATGAGGTTATAACCTTGCTTCTGCTGCGAATTCATCCCTGCCAAGAAATATACCATAATATTTTCTGCAGCAGAAAAAATACAGGCTTTCATTATACAGTAAAGTCCTGTTATAGCGAGATGTCACGGTTCCAGTTTGGATCCTTGCTATAAGAGTGTCTTCGCTGTCACAGGATTAGACAGATTTTGATCCCCAGTAAGGCCTACTACTTAAAAATTGCCTTAAAATTGCTTTTAAATTGTATTCGAACCACCATGATGTAAAAATATCCTGTTATATGATAGTTGATTGCATGAAAATGAGCGGAAAATCTGACCACACCACGTAAGTATAGCCACTCAGTCTGCAATCAGTTCCTCTGCCTATGCAGTATTGTCCTGCAATCAGTTGCCCACCCTACGCAGCATATCCGGCTATCGCTTACTCGGCTGCCGAAGCACTGCCCTACAAACAATAACTCGCCCGTCACAGCTCCGTACACATAATTCTCGCACCCTTTTTTTACAGGATTTTAGTGCTTAAAATTAGGGTGCGTGAATTATGCAAGAAATCGCCAAGACATGTGCATGTAAACATTAAAATGGTGTCTACTGTAAGTAATCCCTCGCCAACTGTGGGGGATACGTTTTTAAAAACACATCCCGTGCATGTAAACATTAAAATGGTGTCTACTGTAAGTAATCCCTCGCCAACTGTGGGGGATACGTTTTTAAAAACACATCCCTTTATTTATTGATAATAGAGATGATGATACACATTCAAAATTAAATCACTCATGTGCTGGGGTTAGCAGTGAAAACATTGCCGTGTGCATGTAACTGGGCGAGTGCATAGATCCTTGCAACGGGGCTGGACGCAGCGGCTTGTCACTGTTGGTCTGTCGGTCGCTACGCAATTATTCTGGCAGGTGGCTGCCGCCCGTCACTACTGTCGTTACAAGTCCGGTTCACAACGTAACAGAGACCCGATATTTGGGAAAACATGACATGTACGTTAAACTCAGAAACAGTGTATTTTTGGCCTGCTTCTTTATTGCCGTGTTCCTCTGCACATGCAGTTACCTGAAGTTTAAATGCAGCAGTTTGACCAGTATGTTTACCCATAATGCATTCGTACTAAACATAAATTAATATTAATATAAACTATTTCTTTCGCATTAAAAAAACACCTGCATACAAATAAACTCCTTGACTGATTTTGTGTACATGTTTGCAGCACGAGCACGGCAGCCAGAAATCGATAACAGGACCAGTGACCTTGAAGTGTCAGCGCCCTGGTGCGGTCGAATAAATTGTGCGCCGTGCAAGCCTGTTAGCATTACATGCCTCACTGAGAGAAACATTCTGCATGAAATATGAAAGGAAATTTTTTTCCCTTAATTTGGCACCATAATTTTTGGGTGCATGAATTGTGCCAGCGCGAGAATTATGCTAGTAAATACTGTATTCACTGGAGAATTATAGGTTTCCATCTAACAAAACCTGCTTTGTGTGAGACTTACTCAAAACCAGCAAAAATCCAAGAAAACTTTATCAAAATGAATTAAAATTAGTTTCATTATTGCACTGCGATAAAATGTAGTAGTAGTTGTGTCCCTATCTTTAATTGGTATGCCCCAGTATGGAAAAATTTGGCGAAAATCTGTTAGTATGTAGTGGTATTCCAGTCCAGCTATTGCTTGGACTGTTATGTTTAAATAGAATTTGTTTTTTTAACAATAACGTTTAACCCGCATATGCCAAGTTGTTTGAAACCAAACACAGTTTACAGCACATAATGACCATGAACGACTACGGAAAAGCGGAACTTGTTAATGGAAACGGGGTCAAGGTAGAAAGGGCAGGGTTCTATTTATTGAACAAAGCGCTTGGTTTAGTTAAAGAAGGTGGTTAGGAGGCAAGGCAGAAGAATGTGACACATGAAAGTGGCACGCAGAGGCGGGAGACGAGGGAGTGGAGTTACAGCAGACAGATAACAAAAGCGCACTTCACACAGTCACGAGTCCCGCCGCAAGCCTGCTTCACACAATCTCGTCGTATGTTTCAACTTGTAAAATTACAATTTTTCATGGAATATTTTTGCGATTTTTTTGATGGTTTCTCGAAAAGACCTCGTTATACCAGTGTTCTCATAGTTGCCATGCTCGCTACAGCGGGATTCTACTGTATTTTAAAAGTATTTGTTCCCAGTCTACATAGAAACACTATAAAATACCCTATGTTAACAAAATCATTTGTTTAACCTCAGAATACGTGTGCAACGTAAAGAAAAGAATTCATAGAGATTGTTCAGTGCTGCTGTTTGTAACTGTCAAAATTTTCTGTGGTTTCAACTGATAGCGCTGTGAAAGATTGTTGGTTGTCATGTTGCAACGTAGTGTTCTCATGACAGAAAACAAATATTTTGGAATCGTCTACAATCATAGACAGAAGAAGTATGCCAACTCATTTTGTTAATGTATTTTTTAATATTGTGTGTATTACCTTGTGTTTCGGTTTGGGCTGATATTGCATGTGGTGTGTGGGTGAAATTAGATTTTTTGTATAAATTTGGGCATTTTGTATAATGCACTTTTCTTTTCAAAATGCAGAAACCTGCTGTTACCGCAAAGCAACTTGAAATAGAATTTTCAAAGCATGGCTTGTATGTAAGTGATGATAAAACTATATTTTGTAGATTTTGCAATGCATCGGTAACTTGGGAATGCAGAGACTCGTGCATAAAGCACATTGAAAGTGAAAAACAAAACAATTTCAACCGAAAAATTAAAGTTCGTTATATTCTTTGTCTTATTTTATAAAGAGTTATCGTTATTTTAATTGGGTTTTGCTTGTATTTACATAGTCAACTGTTAACCAAAAATAACACCGCTTTCATAAATAACAACACAGATTTTAAGAATACAGTATTTCGGCATGTACAGGCCTCACCAGAAGTTTTTGTTGAAAAATGAGGGATAATTAATATTTATATATAGGCCTCACCAAATTTTTATATTCCTGTAATTATTGTGAAATCACGATTCCGCACAAACATAATCAATTCCGACTTAATTTCTCCCCTACAAAACATTTGTGACAGAATATTGGTATTATGTTGAAATGTTTACAAATATATGTCACGCAATTACTATCCCATAAATGGTAACATGACTTTAGAAGACAATACCATAGCAACATGTTATACAAAATGATGTGTCTCTATCTGCACTTGTAGTTTGGCGGTGGGCGTGGGAACGATCTTTCTCTTGTACAGCAGCAAAATTATTTTCTCATGTACATCCTAAATATTGTGGTTGATAAAGTGCAGTAAATAGGGTTTCCTTAATTTTGCATTGCCCTTTTATAACTTTCTGAGCATATTAGTGTTACGTTTATACATAATGCATTCGTAATTTTCATGAAAAAATATTCATGTAAAAAACTTGCTAGTGTTGGCAATGTCACATCACGAATCAATATCTTGAAAAAATGGCACTGTTGCTTCTAGCTTGTCGTTACTATTATGGCTACCGCCAAAAACATTAAAATTGTTTGCTAAAATTCTAAAAAAAAAATTACGCTATATATTCTTATATACATATGTACTGTATTTCCACATTTATTGAGCGGGTTTTTTTTTTCGTGCTCTGTAAATACACAAGGTATAGTCGGAGACTTCTATTGTTATTAATTATTATTTTTTCTTACAAAGTGTGATTTTGCAAATAAATCAATGACACGTTTCGGAAGTAGTAAATTACATATATAGGACTAAACGCAGTGCACTGAGACGTAAGCGAATACAGTGTGTCGAAAATGTATTTTGTGTGTTATCTATTAGTATTACTTGTGCATGTGTACATAATGTACTGTATACAGACTTTGTATGCATTGGTAAGTTCAGTTGATACTTGCACTTTTTTGTAGGTATGTCAAAGTTGATTCCTCGATACCCTCAATTATAACAGGTACTGAAGAATCGAGAATCGAACAGTTAATTGTTTTAAATCCTTGTCCATTTTCCCATGATTTTTTTAGGTTAGGTTGTACAATAATGGGTCTTTGGTTTTCTAAATAGGCTGAACCTGTACAGAACTTGAATGTGTTGACTGGAATTAACCATTACATTTCACTTCTTTGTTTCCACCTAACCTCATAAACTAGAACAAGCAAGTACTTTTTCACAACTCAGGCAGTGTCTCAACTTGAAAGTGTGCTCATTCTCTTTCTGGCACACACTATCTCACTTTAGCGAATTGAAATTTGTGTCCTCTGTAAACCTTCGGCATTATTTTTCTGACAGAAAAAGTAATAAATAGTTAAAAATAAAATATTGCTTGCCTTTCACTTTCCTCAAATAAAACTACAGTATTGAATGATATTGTAACTTATTTCAATTTGTTACACTTTTGCATGATTAAAAACATAATTGCTATGTGCACATAACTGTTTTTAATTATATGCACACAATTAACCTAAATTAAATATGAACATAACATAATTTGTTAAGTTTAAGATCAAATGGAATATTGTTGTTATTACACATTTTACAATCGCAATGATTAAGTTAAGTCGATAAAATATCTAACACTGCTTTAGAAACAACAAAATATATCTGGATATTTAAGGTTAAACTTGAAAACAATATGGCTGCCTGAGAGGGTGTGAGATGGAGCACAGAGTACATTGTTGTTCACTCTCCTTCTCGCGTTCTTTCCTCGGAGTTGGGACAGCAGAGAGGACTCGCTGTGACGTCAAGAGTGAGCGAGAGAGTTCTCTCTCTGCGAATGGGGACTCTGCCTCAGTCTGCAGACATGTTACAGAACTTGCACATAGTTATTTTATTATTGAGTCAAAACTTTAGAAACATAAGTCATTACGCATTAGCGATCAAAAATAGTAGCTATTTTCGGCATCTCAGCATAAAAATAATCACTACAAAATACTTTGAAGAGTGGCAAATTGCAGTGTTGGCAGTACAATTGATTGTCGACACTTAATTAATTTTAAACAATTATTTACCATTTATAAAAAAATGTAAACATTAATGTTAACATCATTTTCTTGCAAATTTAGCATTTTGTAAAAAAAAAAAGATAGATTTCGTGAAAACCGTGAAATGATATCCAATTTTGCTGTATTTTGTGTATTTCGCAGTTCACCATTTTCTGGGATCCCTGTATTTACGTGTATGAATGGCTAAATTGTAAAATATTTAGTTCTCTAGTAACTACACAGTTTTACTTTACCGACGCATGCATGTGACCAGGCCCATGGCAATGTTAATTTCACATATGGGAGAAGTATATTAAATGTGCATACAAGTAGGGCTTTCGAAAGTGCTCACTTTACCGTGATCAGTCTTTAATTGTCATACTTGTGTACTGTTTTCAGCTTCACGCATTTCGCTTATTGAACTATTACTTATTGACTATGAATTATCCTAACGTGCTTTGCCAACTAAAGGAAACTACTCCAAAATATCTATATGATGTGATCCCATGGAAGGACATTGTTGCTACTTGGTTTCCAGACTATTCCTGACCTGCCTTCTCTCTCTACTATCTAGTATTAAAACCCAAGGAAGGGTCAAACCCAGCACGTCGTTTGAGTGCATAGAGAATCATTCCAACTTAAGCGGACAATTCCTGCATTTAATACCAAGAGTATTCCAAACAGCCGCATGAAATTCAGTCTACCCGAAGCACTCGACTGACAGTTTCGCCACACCTGCTGAAGATAGCATAGTGCCTGAGGCCATATATCGAGGACACGAGAGTAGTTCTCCCACCCCGCTCACTCCAGGCAGATGTTACAGAGGCACATGACGCCTCCCACCTTGGCCTGGTGTGCACCTGTCATTGAGCCATATATAAGGCCATGCGCGGCCAAGGTCGGCAGTTATCATTTCCAGTAACTTGTTTCTACACTTCATGTGCTCAGGCTTTTTACTGACTTAGGCTCTCACGGTCCTGTCCAAGAACTTACAATTCTTCAACAACCTCCAGTGGCCACTGTCATCAACTTCCAGAGGCTTTAACAACTTCTGGAATCAGCAGCGATCGGAAGCTTTTGTCTATCAGAAGATATTGACCACTACTTTATACTTCCGTTGCTGATCTTTCTGGGTTGACAACCACCACTACTTGCTGGTAGTGGCCCCTGTAAGCTAGTGTCTCTTTTAGATAACCCGATAGGTTTAGTTACGTAGTATTTAGTTGTGATTAGGCAGTTAACCGGGACTGCCCGGTCAAACCGGCAGGGCAAAGGTGAGCGGGGAAGGGATAATAACAGAGTACCTGTCTCTTCACAGTGCAGTTGAGAAGAAAGAAATTGAGGCGTGCCTCCACCACCAGACAACAAGGACCCGTTATCCAATACTTCGCGATGAGGGATTCTGGCATCACTGGACTCAGCGGCTATGGGCAATTTTGTGCGGAGCAATGGCCTCACCCCTCAACAAAGGTCATCACTCCATCCGCAAACCCACCTGGAACGCATGGCCCAACACGATCGGACCCCCAAGGTAGACAGCTGTACCATGCTTACATTGAGTCTGTGTAAACATTCAAACCCAGCGAAGTTCATTAGTTTGCCCAATACAACCAAAGCTGTGACACTTGGGCATCCCTAGCTGTGCCAACATAAATGAGTCATGGATCACTGCCTACAGAAGGTGTACCTGGGTGACACGCCATATTACAGTTAATTGGGAGCACAACCCCAATGCTGTAATACCGCCGCCGATTAACTCTGAAGAATAACCATTAATCACCCAAACCCGAGTTCAGGCAATTAAAACTTATTTTAGATGAACATGTTGGCGCGTTTGGGCAGGGAGGTTCGCTCCGCCAGGTGCGAAGCATACAGCATATCTGGCCCACTACCAACACACCCATGCATAATATCATGTACAGTGTGTCCGCACGGAGGCGACACTTGATAATGACACAAATAGAGCAATTAAGTCGCAAGGGATCGTTGAACCCTCTGATTCAACATATAATTCACATATAGTTCAGGTCCCCAATAAGAATGACCGACTACGATTCTGCGTAAATTATAAAACCCTGAACAATGTGACACATCCAGTTGCATCCCCAGCCATAAATCTGAAACGCCTTGCGGGATATAGGAGAGGCCAAAATCTTCAGTGCCCTCGATTCGGTCAGGGTACTGGCAGATCATGGTGCACCCAGATAGCCAGAAATAGTCTTCATTACCTTGGAAGGAGAAGCCCTCCGATTCTGGGTTATGCCCTTTGGCTTATAAAATACCCCTGCCACCTTCCAGCTACTCATGTCGGCCGAAGTGCTTCGCCTACTTAGACAATATTATCATCTACTGTAAGTCCTGGGAAGAGCACTGCTGCCACCTCCAACGAGTTCTGGAGCGACAGGAATAACATGGCATGATGTGTAAACTGCCAAAGAGCCACTTCGGGAAGTTGTCAGTCGATTATCTGAACCACATGGTTAAACTTGAAGGGAACTACCCTCAAGCAAACTCCATAAGGCCATCAAAAAAGCGGAAGAACCTTCCAAAAAGAGACAGTTGTGCTGCTACCTCAGACTACATTAATCCTTCGGTTTGACGACTTTCAAGGGACTGGGAAAAATTGTCAGTAAACTGAATGATGGATACAAACATTTTATTCACTGCTTGTATTATCAGAACATGCATTAGGCAAATGGTTGTGTATATGCAGTAAGCTTGGTTACATACATTCACTGTTATTCCAATATCAAGTTTTACTCAGTCCAATAATCGTAATGTTGTATCCCACTATATTTTAGAAACTACGTATCATTTTTAATAATAAGTGCCATCTCTGAGCAGCAAATCACATAGATAATAATTATGAATTGGCAATCTAAAAATATTCCAGTAAATTGACAGTGTTTCAAAAGAATCCATAAAAGTTTTGTTTAGTTGGGTTAGAACTTGTTTGGAAAACTGAAATTCACTATAGTATTTTCATTTACGTTCGCCTATTTATATATCTGCATTATTCTTCTTGTTTACAGTTTACTTTTTTAAATAACTCAAAATGGAGGTTTGTTTTGTCCGAGGGCTACTTTTTATTTTTTCTAACAATTCAAGTAAGTGAAATGCTTCTTCATCCACTTTAGCTGCCATAACATATCATTGGAGCACACCACACAGAGCATCAGCTGCCTCTTTGAAACTTGGAGGTGCCATTACAGTTTCATTTTCTTGTTCATTGCTATCTTCATCCCCTCCTGTCTGTTCTTTCGTGGTTTATTTTCTGTAAATTTGTTCAGTGTCTCCGACTTCAGTTGTTAGCAGATTTTCATCACATTGGTAAAACTGATCCAATGAAATTTCATAATTTGTGAGCAACTTCCAATCACCAGGTGTAATTACTGCTGTCCCTTCTGTTTCTTCACAGGGCTCAGTTTTGGCAATGCCAGCTTTTCTGAAGCAGTTTTTGATTCTTTTACTTCTGACCAGGTCCCTTGCTGCAGACACTATGAACATTCTCTCAAGTACGTTTATTTTTCTCACTTCTTTAACACAAATTGACAGTTTATGGATCAGAGATTTCCGGTAGTTTACCTTCACACTGTGAATTATGCCAAGATCGAGAGGTTGCAGCTTGCTTGTACAATTTACTGGCAAGAATTTGGTCACATTTCTGAGGTCTTGTGTGTTTTATGGGTGACCTGGACACGTGTCAAACAACAAAAGAATTTTCCTATTTGCACATCCCATTTTTGCATCAAGAGCATGAATCCAGTCTTCAAAAATTTTGGATGTCATCCAGGCTTTTTTTATATTGTTTTTATTAGGGCATTACTTTTTACTGAAGTTCTTAAAGCACTTAGGGTTTTCAAATTTTCCTACAACTAGTGGAGGCAATTTTTCAGAACCATCACAATTTGTGAACTAAAGTACTGTAAGCCTCTCTCGACATATTTTTCTCCCGTGGCACTTTTTATTTTTTGTAGCAATTGTTTTACTGGGTAATAGATGAAAAAACACACAAGTTTCATCTGCATTAAAATATCTTTCTTTTCAAATACTTGAGTAATTGTGTCTAGGTTTTCTTTCCAGTTATCAACTGTCTTGACTTACTGACTACACTTTCTCCACAAATGCATTTATGCTTTAGCTCATGCCTTTCCTTAAATCTGTTCAACCACCCACACAAAGCTTTGAAAATCTTCCATGCCACAAAAAAGAGCTAGGTTCATTACTTTTTCTTTTAATGGAACACCTGAAATTGGGATATTTGCAGCTCTAGCTTCATGGAACCACTGAAGTAAGGCATTCTCAAAAGCGTCCGATTTATTGTTGTGGACTTTCTGCCGTTTACTACATGAAGCACCACATTTCTGAGCAGCCTGTAAAATTAACTCATAAGATGAAAGGATTTCTTTTAATGTCGACTCGGGGAGATTGTATTGTTTAACTAATTCAACCTTAGTTCTACCATCGTTTTTATTCCATTCTTCAATTATTCTAAGTTTTTCTTGAAGAGTTAAATCTTTTCCCCAAAATTTCTTATGTAAAATGCAGTACAGTAATTCTCAAGAATTTCCAGCTTAAAAAAAAAAAAACTAACACGTAATAATTATACAAAAAGTACATATCTGCTGCGACTTTCTAATTTTACATAATAGAAAAAAAAAAGATAAGTTCATAGCATATTTTGCAATCACTGCACTATTCATATTGGACAATGTTTACAAAATGTAATAATAATAAAAAATGCAGTCAAAAAATTACTGAAAAAAATTATTTTAAAAAGTGCATATCAAATGCGACTTTTAAACTGTACATAATAAGAGAAACTTGAAAAGTACATTTCACGATCTTAATGTAGAATCGCTCACATTAACTGTGAGTAGTTTCATGACCGCGTGAAGCGCGTTCTGATATGTCTGCCGTATCTCCACCCCCTCGCGATTTCCAACCAGGTTACTCTTTGCAGCTGTCATGAATCACAGTCTTCCGCCTTCCTACCGCACCCCCTATTTCCCTACCCATCTCAAGTGTGTTGCTCTAAAAATAGAACCCCGACCTTTCTTCCTTCCTCCGTTCTTCTCGTTGAACCTGTTCTGCTTTTCCGTAATCGTTAAAATGGAGATAGAATGCATTGTTCTTATAAGATTCGGGTCAGCGGAGTTCGTCGTTAATGTGAAAGCAGTTGTTAAACTGAAATCTTAAAACTGAAAGTTCAAATGCATTAATCTTATGGGACTTTCGCCAGGACTAGAATAATTGTCTTTAAAGTGAGGTAGTCGTTAAACTGAACGATGCTAATGTGAGAGATTACTGTATGTAACTGGCTAAGGGCCTTAGTGCCTCATATGGCCAACTAGATGGCCTCCTTACACCTCTGCTAGAGAAGGAAGCACAATGTCAGTGGAGACCAGAATACCGCAATGCCTTCAAATCAAGCGTCCGGGGTATCACGCAGTTCCACTGGCCTCAAAGTGAGAGCCCGCTGGTACTACAGACAGACACTTGCCAGAACAACGTAGGGGCCATCCTCTACCAAGAGTGTCCCACTTACAACTGATAGTGTATGCTAGTATGTGATTAAATGCAAGAGAGCAATGTTATCACATTGAGCAGCAATAACTATCCATAATCTAAGGAAGTACCGGTACTATATAGAGGGCAACCACTTTCTTACTGCAGACTGATAGCAAAGCCCTCCAATGGCTGCGTGAGTCCTGGAACACAAAAGCCAAGCTCGTGTGGTGGGAAATGTTCCTCGCTGAATTTGATTATGAGGTGCAACTATGCCCGGGCAAGAGCAACAACCTCCCAGACACACTGTCACGACAGCCAGACCTCGATGGAGAAGCTAAAGCGGATGAGGAGTGGGAGAGGAAGTTCCCTCTTCCAGCCCCAGACAGAACTTTGAAGAGCATCTATGGCTGTTAGAGCTGTAACTAAGCCGGTATCAGATAGCATTTCAGCAGCAACAAGACCCAGAAATGCAGACTCTCCTTCGTCAGCAGCCCCAGCGATTTGAATTTAGGAATGATGTTGTCTGGTCCCCCAGCAGGAAATCCTGGACATCCTGGAGGATATGAATCCCCAAAAACTTAAGGGTGGACCTCTGCCGCCACCACCACAATCGACCGCAGACCGGTCACCCCAGAATCAAAGAAACTCTTCTCTTCTTGACGAAGGTGTATGCTATGGCTGCGATGTAATGAGCTATGACATCCAACAGTACGTCACCAACTGTGAAGTGTACTGTCAAGACAACTCCTACCCCATACAACAGTCTACACCCAAGTCCTATCTACCATGCATGGCCTGGACCCACCTGGTGGCAGACTTGATGGAACCTTATCCCCGCAGCAGCAAGGGAACCCCTACCCCTACCTACAGCAACACCAAGGAGATTTAGGACCCTAAAAAGCCTTAATCTCTTATGGTCACCGTGCAAACACCCCTCCAGGAGGAGCCAATAGCCATTTGTCCACCGGTGTCTGGTGGTCCTCTGATAACCACTGCCAGAGAAAAGACCTCAGCGCTCACCAAGGGGAGAGATGTTACCGCGAGCCTGCCAGGGCACTTCGATACCAGGTCGGTACCGAGAGTCACCCTGGAGACTGACATCCTGCTTCACGCTTGATGGCCTGCCTGGTGAAGAAAAGACTGCCACCACAGTGAGTAAAGTTAAATGCTCTGTCAAAAGACAAATGGTGCAAGTAGCCGTAAATTGCTATGAGAGCAAGTAAAGACTTGATATCGACAAATTGCTGCAGACTAGTTAAATGTTGTAGAAAGAGATAAACAGTTAGTTCTGCGGCCGTAACCAGTAATAAATTGGTTAAAGGCAACATTTTAGAAGCACTTGTAGAACAGTATGTAAAACAGTTTTGTTCCACATATGAACTAGCTGCAGTAATTAAAAGAACCTAAGTGAGAATTACGTAATTTACAATATGTTGTAGATGCTCAAAACACTGCAAGAACAATAGTGAACATGCATTGAAGCATCCGTAAATAGCTGTGTCAGCTGTGCAGATCTACCTGCACTCTGTAGCCTTAACCCCAGGGAAGGAGCTCAACCTGCCCAACATCAGGAGAGGCCTCACCTCCCAGCTCCTTCCCCTTCCTTGTTTTCAGTCCCAGTGAAGACAGCAGGGATCCAGCACCCTATCCTTACCGCCTTCCTCCGGAACTAGGATGTTTCATACAGCATTGCCAGCCCCACACCAGTTGATCCGGGCCACGACCAACTCGAGCAGCCACAGCTGGGACAGCAGCCATCCCGGGCCACCCGTAGCAGTGTGTCCACCCATCCGCAGGACAATAACTGCAGTTCCAGATTTTGTAACCAGCCGACAGGCCATGTACCCGGTGCTTTACACGGGCTGTGCTCCAGTGCGCAGGTGTTAACGTGAAGCCTAACAAACCCCATGTTCCTGACAGATATGACCAAAACCAGTCCCCGACTGTGACACATTACCCTTAGCTACAAAAGGACATCACAAATCAAGTTTATAATAATAAAATATGTCAAAACTATAAATACTGAATTCATTGGCTGGTTCTATTGTCATCCCATTTAAAAGATACCAATTTCTTTATTTGTATCGCAGTTTGCACTAATAAATGAACTTTTAAAACAACTTCAATAAATGAACCTGCAGTAGACCGGGAAAATACATTTCATATTGACGCCAGCTAATAGTCAGCTGTGTTAAGCTCATGGCGGCGCTCACCACTCACGCGACACGTGGGCATGCACGTGTGCAAAGAGGCTCCAATTTGAACTTTCTCACAACGGAATATTAATTTGCAGTGTAAAATGTGTCTCTTGTTTTCCTTTCAGTGTCAAAATGTTTCAAGTGTTAAAAAATGTATGTTAAAAATGATTGCAGAATGTTTGGTTATGAATTCAAAATGTTCGCTGCGCAAAGACTGAGGACAGTATTATTCCTGCTTGAACACCGTCATAAAAGACATTTAAATAATACAGAAAATTAATAATAATCTGACATGTAAAACAATATTTAAATTATTTTTGTGCCATTTATTTTCAAATATAAAAAGTTTTACTCTGCGTGCATAGCACTTCCACTTATGTGAACCTCGTAGGCAGCTATGGTAGGTCCGTGAGACGCTAGCCTCGGCACAGGCGTTGTAGGTGGTCTGGCGAGGTCAGACGCTGTCACGTACGCACTTCATTTTTTTTTCACTGATGTAGATTATCCAGTAAAACCGCTCCATTACAACCCCATTTATTACGACCACCTCTATTATGACCCAATTCCGAGAAATCGTGAAAAGTTTGGGCCCAAAAATTTGAAGCACATCTCAAATTTTAAAATAGATATAGTAGTCCCTCGCCTCAGTATCTTGAACTGCAGTTTCAGTTATGCGTGGATTTGTTTTGTAGACGTTTTCTCCAACGGCTACTAGTTTCTATTATCGACCGTTTTCAGTCTATGGAAAACTTAACCCTTACTGATGTTAGTGGTTGCGCATTTCTCAAACTAGACTTTGACATAGGTTGTCCCAAGCACCGTGAAGCAACAAATTACTAATATCAGAAGGGGACACTAATGTATTGTCCGTGGAAGGGCGGTGAGCGGGTTGGGGGGAGGGGGGAGTTGCTGGCAGGTGCTGGGTCAATATGGATTCTTTGTCCTAGTCATATGCCGTCACCTCTGCTTTGCCCTCTCTGTCTTTTTTCGCTTCCATTTACCTTCTTCTTTTGTTGCAAAAACATTGGCACATTACACAGACTAGTTTCTTAATCTGTTTATGTACAACTTCAAATTTAATTCAATGCCCTTTTTTGTAGTTATTATTTTTAAGTTTATGTGCCCCCACGTCTACATAATATGCTAATTTTTTATGGTGGGCAATTGTTTTTTTTTCTTGTGAAGTCAGTTGTATGTGTGAAGTAAGCGTGTTAAAATAAAATGTGTTATGTTACCGGTACCATATTACGGCGAGTGAGGCCATGTGCACGTATAGGCAACGTTAAAAGTTTTTGATGAAAAATTCAAGCAGACGGCACTAAATATTTATATTCCCGTAAACATTGCTGCGACTCATCGTGCCAGTGTAGAGGCCAACATGCTGCCTACATTTAGTATAAATTCAACGCATTGACGTGAATCGCATCTATCAGCATTTTTTCCCAATGCTGGGCCGCTGTTAGGAAGTGAACCGGCCCTTTAATGTCAGCAGTGGCGGCTGACCGACAGCTGCCTAGCTTGAGGATCTAGGGCCGAGCTTCAGCAGCAAACCACTATGTCCGTACCTGGCCGCGCTGCAGAGGATCTAGGTGCTCGCCCAGCTACGCACATGGCCAGACCAAAGCGAAAGCATGGCGTGCAGACACGTATTGCGCAACGCCACCTAAACTTTTTGATCGCTACGTGCCTCATAGCAATGTATGACCCACGAGACCTGCGTAATAGATCTTTAATAACAACTTTTTATTTTAATAATACATAGTCTAATCTTTTCACACACTTTCTATGGCCTTCTTTTTTTATGACAAGGGGTGTTCCAATATGCTTTTCTTGGGTATCAAATTTTTTTATTATAAACCCCCCCCCCCCCCCCCCCCTATAACGACCGTATTCTTGGGAACTGTGAGGGATCGTAATAGAGAGGTTCTACTGTAGTTCATTCTTAGTATACCAGTTAACCTTTCTTTTGCATATGTTTTGCCAGATATTTTCCCCAGCATTATGCTTCTGCTTAACCTAATAATTTGTTCCCTCGCGGCTTTTTGAAATGTAAATGTGCAGGATGAGGAAATATGTCGGAGAGGACACGTGGCCCGCACAACTTGAATCAGGTGCCATGCGCCTATGTTAAAGGCATTTCATTGTAATTTCTGTATTATTGCACATGGCAGGGTTTACCTTAACAAGTGTCAGAAGGATATAAAAAGGTTGAAAGAAAAAAGAAGCTAGGGCTTTAAAATTGTTCATTGTATCCTGAACAGCCTATAATGATGTTTAGTAATCCAAAGTGTTTCGTAAGTTAGCTCGGGTGAGATGGACATGCAGAACCCACAGCATCCCTTAGAATCCCACGTCTCAACAGTGCGGTGACTGGGAAACACCGCTGGCGCCCACCTACAGTAAGTTATTGTTTCACCGTTCATCTTGTGTCTCACCCGACGGTGTCAATATGTCAACTTTGAATTTTATTGCTGATACACGTGTGACGAAAATGAATGTAAACAAACATGGTTTGTACTACTTATGTAAAAACATGTTTACAAACACTATGTAATTGCAAAGATGTTAATTAATGCTATCACATATTTGTTACGGGCACTGCCTACCAACTAGTAGATGCGAAATTTAAATAGAAATCCTATGACATTGAAATGTTTTCTCATTGCCTTAATTTTAAAGATAGGCATTTCAAACAAAACATATTCTTAATAAATTTTTTAGGATGGCGCAACTCCCTCTGTGGGGAATAAAGTAAATTACTTCCTTAGAATTGGGGAGGCTGAATTCCCTCCTGGGATAAGGGAATTAAAGGTACCCCTAGGGAAGGAGTGTTATGAGATATAGGTTTGCCTGGCTGGTTCATAGATTCTTCCATGTTGGAAGGTGGGAGTTTGTGACCTTTAGGCTGGGTAATGTTAATAGGAGGAGGTTATCGAAACCCTAGAGTGAATTTAACAAAATATATTTTCCGTTCTGTGAGTTTGGTTATGCGTACTGTAAAGGTTGTAAAGAATATACGTGATGCCAGCTGTCACGTGAATGGGGGAATGACTCTAAGCCGAGTCGGTTAGCTGCGGCCAGCGGTGTCCTCTATAGGGAGCCGGTTTAGTGGGTGTGTGTGTTGGCAGGAAGTCAGGTGTGGTGGTCGCTATTTTACGTTGACTGACCGTCTTAGGGGGAAAACAGACTGTGATAATCTTACCTGCAGCTGTGTGCACTTGGAATGTAGGGCGAAGTCCAATGTTCGGAGTAGGTGGAAGGGGCTGTAACAATTCTGCAATTGGTGGATTGGGGGTAAATTGATCTAGATAGTCAATGGTGTGCTGAGGCCAATCTAATCCTAGTACTATGTCTTCACCCTGCAATATCACCTTGCTTCCAAAGGGCGTGGGACCATCTAAATTACGGTAATTCCCGGTACAAATAATGGTTCTTAAACAATAGCTGTATTGGAAATAAAATTGTTAGTTTCACTAGTTGATGTGTTATTATCTAGCAGGACATCTAACTCTCGTCAAGCTGTTCCTGTCTACTTATATTTTAACGGGTGCACTGAGTGACATGCGTCCAGTAAAGTTGGTAACGATGGATGGAAAATAGTCCCATATCTTAACGTTGAATAAAAAGTGTCAGGCAACCACTTGTGATAACTTAAATTGTTTCTCTCACTTCCTGTATTTAATGCATCTAAGTGTAAAAATGGCCAGGTTTGTAAAGTATTTACTTTTCTAATAATTTCAAAGTTTCACTTGACCGACGCATGAATAAAGTGATGAGGCCCATGGCAATGTTAAATTTACATAATGTGGAAGAACACGCAGTTAATAAAAATAAAAATTTTATGGCAGGCGAAGACTACTTGCATAAAAATGTGTACAGAGCATAATGCGCTAATGTAAAATGCTATAGGGGAAAGTTAAAAGCCTAGCAGTCCAGAAGGGATGTTTTCACGACCTGCTACCGCAGATACGGAATGATAAGGCTTTCTGGGTAGGGTTTCAGGTGAGGACGTAGATATATCTCTGGATGGCGGCGTGGAGACTTCTGCTTGAAGTGACCGATGTGGTACACTCATTAAGTCATAGGAGACCGTAGTTTCGACATGTGGAGTCTAGCAGCATTTGCTCTCTCAGATATCTCAAGTCATTGCAGACTGAGGGTTTTATCAGCACAGCTTATGCCCGGAGTCTTGACTCGTTATTGCAGACATGCTTGTCCTAGTGGTCAGAATCTTGGAGTGTACCAGCTTGAGTGCAGACTATTGTGGTCAGGATCTGAACAACTTACCCCTGACTAGACTATGCCTTGCTCAGGCTGGTAGTGCCCTTGGCCTTATTCAGACTGGAGGCCGGCGAACACTACCATGTCTGGATCTCGCACCTCCTTATATACCAAATTCTGCAACTTTTCGGCTGTCAGAGGGGTGCAGGTGGTCTTAGTCTCTCTTTGCTGGGGTTTGTTTATTCTGACTTCAGGGCAGCAGCGTCCTTTCCTTATCTCCCCTGTTGGAGGCTGTTGATGTTTTTATAACCTCTGCACGAGGCTGGCTCTGGAGGCTGCGGTGTCCTTGTTGCAGGGGTGCTGCGATCTTGCATGTTGATGGCTCCATCCAATAATAAAATCTTGAGAGGGAAATATGGGCAACCACAAGGCGTCTTCAGTAGACAGTACTGTTCCGCCCATCATATCATGTGTCTGTAATCACTCTCTAGGCTGGGAGTGATCCTGTAGGCACTGGATTAAATGATCTGTCGTACAATTACTTCCCCACGAGTGTAGCAACTCAAGAGATGGGGTGAAGTAGAAACTTAGAGTGCACATGTCAGATGCACAGGATTGCACCATGCATCAAGATGATCATCCCTACGAGTGTATATGTATTTTCAATATACATAGGTAGTATGCACTTTTTTTTACCTTGTCAAACAGGCTATACATGTTATGGAAACATCTCTGCTGTATGGAACTTCTTCTAAAAATTTGTGACTACTACATTTTGTTTGAAACACCTATCATTAAAATTGGTGCACAGAGGCAAAATTTCCTTAACATGGAATTTTCTATTTAAATTTTACAGCTGCCAGCCGGTAGGCAAAGCCCTTAAATACGTATCCTACTTCTGACATAACAGATTTGTTTCTGGAAATGTATTCTACAAATAACATATACGACTGCACAATGCTGTTCTGTAAGGTTATGAGCCTCCCTACTTTTAAACTTCAATAAAAATTAAAAAAAAAAAAAAAAAATTGCCACATTGCCCCCGTGCTTCAAGAAGAGCTGATCCGCAGCTGTGGAACTGATTCTCGATGGTGTGGGACAACATCGTTGACGTTGAAGGTGATCATCTGTTTCCTGACGGCGGGAAAATGGTGGTGTTGAAGCCCTCTTCTATAAGGTCAGGAAGATAATGGGGTAGAGAGCTGCCTTGCCTTCTTTTTTGCGCGAAAAAGTATTAACGATTGCATGTGAGGCCTGCCAGTTGTGTGTACAATGGCAGCCAGCCCTCTCATGAAGTTGCTAGGCCATGAACTTGACTAATAGTGAGAGGTGTACAACCTTCCTCGAGATAGACGCGGCAACGCAAACGAATTGTGGTCGCAAACGTGTGCAGCCCACTTGATGCCTACCTGCTTGAGTGACATGAGTAGAAGCGTTAAAAAACTTAATAAACCCATTAGAAAGGGTGATTAAGGAATTTAACAAAATTTACATTAAAAAGTGTTTAACTTTAATTGTTTGAAAGTCCAAATAAAGTTTCTCCCGGAACATTAGGTATTAATTAAAAACATGACACATTTAAGGTACTGAGAAAATGTTACACTAAAAAAGTAATTTCACTTGAAAAGGAGAGAATTAAACATAGCACACACTTTGATTTAATAAGACATATATTGGTAACGAGTGAGTGAAAACATAGCATAGTATAAATTATAAATTAATAAGACTAACATAAAATACTTAACTTAGAACAACCATACTGCGAGCTCGTTTGACTGGATGGGGAGGAGTGGCATAATGAAACGTAGTATTAACTAAAATGAAAGTTATATAATTATATAAAACATGTTGATGCAAAATGCAATGCAAAACCCTGCCATATTTCATTACTGGGGTGGGAGGCAATAGATAGAAATACTTCACATAGAACTAGCTCATGCTTACACTAGTGTGTGTGTGTGTGTGTATATATATATATATATATATATATATAATATATATATATATATATATATATATATATATACACACACACACACACACACACACACACATAATATATATATATATATATATATATATATATATATATATATATATATAATACTGGTATGGGCGAAATACTGTATATGCGGCAACTCTATAATGAAAGGTGTAATAACATAATTTATCTAACAACATTGTGACTAAAAGTACAAGAAAATGATTGGCCTTAGATGTAAATTTATAGAGATTAGTAATTATAGTGTGGGTACCGTGTGACAAGACAATTTAATTTCAAATTAAAATTACAAGATTTAAAACCATTCAACGTATACAAAAGTAAAAAACAATTATATATGTTAAAATAATACATGTCTGTACAATGCACGTAATAATTTGCACTTTTGTTTACAGAAAAAAAAATTAGAAGTTGTTACATAAAATATTGACAACTAGGCAATTATATGGTGTATTGAAGTGTAAAACTCAACAGATAAGGTGCACTGAGTTTAAATTATCAGGTGAATAATAATTTATTGCTCTGCATTAGGGCAATCTGTCAGAAATAATGTAATACTCTGTCTGAACTGATGGTACAGAAATAATCTGTATGAAGGCGTCTTGTATATAAGTGCATTCACACATATATATGTAATTTTGTATAAATGTAGAAAACGTGTATGTGTAATTAGTTGGTGGTGTGGGAGAACGTGCGTATACGTTTGTTTGGTCCGGCCGCACAGTGTGAACATGTGATGGGGAAAATAATTGATTCTGTTTTACCTGGTTTCAAAATTTAATGAGTTGCTGCACTGTACTACCAGTATTTCTTCCACGCACCTGTGTAACCTTGACCCTAAGGTTGGCTGCTCGCTCTCGCAGCAGTCCAACAGGTGCTGTATTACGGCATTGTGCAGCTGTCGCCGTGTTACCCCCTACGGAGGAGTGCAATCTCATTTCGGCTACTCAGGTGTCATGCAAGTCTTTTGTAACACTTTCATTATGTCGGAGCAACTAATAACACAATTTTGTTTAACATATAGACCTTTAGTTACTATGTATAGTAATCACTTTATTCTATATTATAACTCCTGTTATTAATCTCGTAGTGGCTCTGTTACTTTCTATTGCAAGTGGCTCTTAAATAATATAGCATTTCATGTAGACGCAAATAATATAAAAGGAATTCTTTTATTATTGTAGTTGCATAAGTAAGTTTTTTTCTGTTAAGTTGTCCTCAATTTTATTACTTACGTAAAATGTAAACTAGTTGATTAACTAGAGGATGTGACTTCTATTGTTTTATTTTCATAATTTATATAAAATATTGTGTTCTTATTACACTTAATTGGAAACTAGTAATTGCTTATCTGTAGTGGATGATATTCGGTTCTAAATTATGATGCAAGGGCTTTTCATTGATACGTAAGATTCCCACGAGATATGACAACAGCATTGTGTGCTAAGTAATTGCACACCCATGCGCGTGTTTTTTAAAACATGTGATGACACCAATAATTCTCGACGACGCAGTGCGCTGTCGGGTGTCCGCGTGTCTTATGAAATGCTGACTTGCAAAGGGTGCGGAAGGGAGGACGGGGTGATGGCGGTGGCGTGAAGAATGTTTTTGGTCAACATGGAATGAGGTCGTAACGCTGGCTGCGACTGTGGCGCATGCCTGCTCATGTTTTTGGCTCTCACGATTCTACTTAAACTTGAATGACTCTGTACCTCCTACATAATACTTAATTATTCTACAATATTCTTATTTCATATCTGCTTAATAATAAAATCTGAACTAAATTAATTCTATTATTTAATTTGTTAAACTTAATTTAAATTAATCTTTGGGCTTTTATGCCATTATTTGATTAATTTTGCAATTTACATCTGTCATAAATGTTTTTCTTTACCTACCACCACATATGAAATTTACCCATACAGCTTGCTATATTTAAAATTGTCTTAATATTATGACATCTTGTGAAAATTATTGAATATTCTCTTTTTCATAACTTATAATATACGTGTTCTTACACTTGAGTTTACTATTTAATACCTCTGTCTGGCACGTTAAATGATTTGTATAACCTGAGATCCTATTTTTACTATTTAATATTTCAAGTTGAAATTCAACATAGTTGTATTATTAACTATGTACTCATTCTAACGATATTAGTAATCACTTTTATAGTTCTTTAGATTGGTTAAGTCCTACATTGCAGAATTATTTATCTTTTACATGAAAACTGCCCCCTCTGTGTGTTGAAGCGCTAATTAATTACATGATTCTTATATTACTATTATATTACTAACTTAATTTTTCTACTGTGAAGTCCTTACTTGAGTTTATTATGTACTAGTAAACTAATCAATTACTTCTACCTCAACTTACTACTAGTATTTATGCCCATGACACATTCTCTACTTTACTATTTATTGTGGATGGTGGGTCAAATTTCTCATGAACATTTCTTATTTTATGATATCTGGGGCTTTATCGTGGCACCGGAGCGTTGAAAAGGTACCTGTGTGCAATGACCTCGTGGCACATTGCTTGCAACTGTGTATGATTCCCAGATCTGTATTACAGTTGAAGTTCCTGTCTTCTCGTAAGCCCTTTTTCTGTCTGGAATTTGTAATTAGGGTAGTGGCGCACATTTTGGCTTTATTAAGTGTCAATTTCTCGGCGTAATCGCTAGTTTTGTCGCCCAGGCGCAAAACTTTCGACCTCGCAGTGTATCCGATATTTATCAAATGAAAATTGCTAATGAATAGGATGTGGAATGGAGGGTACTAATGAAGCTAGCACTGCGTCACTCGTGATTAATACGCCCGTACGCTCTACTTGTATGCAAAACTGCTTCATCCTCAGGGACTTTGCTGCGTTGATGGCTGACGTAGCTGTGCATTCACCTGTTCACATACGGGTTTACCATATGGCATGCTTAAAGGCTGTTACTTTCAACCTAATAATTACTATAATGGGGGTGAATTGCACTGTGTAATTATTATCGCTAATTGCCCATCGCACACAGAGGCTTCAAGATTTAATTTCTGACACACCTGAATTCCTTTAGCGAGATACTGGAAAATTCCCTAACTGTGACTGCAATTAATTTGTATGATTAAATTTATATGTGGATGGGCGGAGCTGTCTGCTACAGACGCTTTCTACTACTGAATCTGTCTGATAATTACTTATTTCCGTAATGCTCTTGGTGTGCAGAGGAGGAAGGGTTCGGCATCTCCACCAGTGTACTGGAATCAAACTCCAGCCAATGGAAATTATCTACTGAAGTACTACAGGCGACTCCGCCTGGCTGTATGAGCCTTAAGTGTACTGCAACGGCAGCTCCGGCACAACCCTCTCGTTCTTGAGGTCGGCCACTGGTTGACATCCAGACAGCGCCCTCATGCTTCTAACAGACGTCTGGCCTCGTAATGAGCCTCGTGCTGCCCTGTATTCTTGTTTGTTTGAGGACTGGCCAACTGTTTATAATTCCCGCTTGATGCAATCCCTCGTGTCCTGCTTTTCCTCTTTGTGTTCACGCACGGGCGTTAGCTAAAGGCGGGTTCAGCCCGCTACAAAATGTTACGTATGGTATAGAGTTCAATAACACTGCATTAAATAATGGCGGACAGTAAATTGTGATTCTAAATTTATAATAATAATAAATTTAATTGTATGGAACATAAATAAAGAAGGTATTTTAGGCAAGTTGGAACACAACAACTGGATTCAACATTATTCTTATGGAAAAATGTAACCTCGTCATTTGCTTTAATATAATTATTTTTGGGAGTGTAGCCTCACATAGCGATACTTAGTATTCGTTAACCATAATTGCTATGTATTATCTGTTGTGCTATTCTCCTGAAAATATAATTATTTTCTTCAAAGTTTCATTTGACACCCATATACATTACGTTGATATTATATGGTCAAGAACTGGGTTGAATTATTAATTTTATTATTATATATTAATCTGCGTCTTATTCCAACATGCGAGTAATTATACATAACTACATTTGAATCCCCTTGGTAGCAGATATTTATAATAATGAAGGGGTATGTGTATGTTTGTGAATTTGTGTATGTGTGCGTTTGTTTGGGGGCACGTATGCATGCATGTAATTTCAAAGTGAATCATTATTTCAGTACAACTGAACAGGGCTCGTCATGGAGGGAGGGGGGAGCACCATGGATACTACTTTGTAAGGGGTGCAGTTTTGTCAAATAAAAGATACATTTGCACGCACGTAAGCTTAATGAAACTAAAAAATAAAAAAATGGGATGTAATAGTCGTTAAAAATTAATTCCGCATTAATAAAGGTATCACGGAATACAGTAATACCTTGGTTATTTTTAACGAATCTATTTGTTTGCAGCGCAGTACAGCATGCTTAAATAGGTGAGTATTGGCCAGTTGTAAAATGCACTGAATGTTTCTTACCATTGGGAGTGGGATGGGGTGTTTGTTTCGGAAAAGGTAGGTGCGGCCATTGGCCGCGGTCTTCGGCTTGAAGAACCCTTCCTCCCACACTTAATTGGCATCCTACCCCTCCCTCTATGCCAGAACTATTGTCAGCGAAGCGTCGAAGCGAATCTCAGAGGCACTGCACGGCATTGTAAAGGGCAGTTTAGAGGGAGATTAGGTTAACAAATCATCTGTGCTGTGTGCTCGCCAGTCGCCAAATTAATAAACATGTTGTTTTTGTACCTTTGTAACAATTTGGGAATTGTGCAGCAAAATGGTGGACAGTTAATTATTGAAATTAACTGAACTGCTGAAGTGTATGTTTTCAGTCTATTTTGTTCGTACATCGTTGTTACATTATTTCCTATGTGTACAAACTGTATCAAAGGTAAGAAATACAGTAGTACCTCGTTAATCGGTATTGATCGGTACTCGGCTTGGACCAGTGGCATAGCCAGGATTTCATTTCGGGGGGGTGGAGGGGTGACAGAGTATGTAACAATTTTGGCCATAAAGTGGCGGGTCTGGGAATCCAGGGGTCCTCCTCCAGAAAAATTAGGATTTCAATGTGCAAAATGGTGCCATATAAGCAATTTTTGTACCTAAACATTAAATATACAACTTATAGAATTTGTGATATTTTTTTAAGATAGTTTTGTACAGATTAACAGTTGTATAATTGCCGGCCAGATGTGAGTCTATGTGTGCTGCTTAAGTGTAAACAAGAAGGTCGCTGTGAGTCATATCTCCAGATTCCTGTCAAGCCGCCTCATCAGCGTACGCACGATGCAAATAGATATAGCAGACAGTTCCAAACGCAGTAGTTTGGTACTATGCAGTAAGTTTTATGGCAGTCATTTCCGAAAGTAAAATACTGCACCAAAATATTAAAGAATGGGCGGGTCAGAAACACTGCAGGTTACGAATAGAGAAACTGGTGATACGAGAAACTTTGCCTTTTACTAATCATAAAGAGAGTAAAACCGAAGAGTTTTATCGTGAAAAGTGCGCTACAGTACTAGTACTATCGGATATTTCTGTTGCGGTATCTAAACATCTGGGCAGCTTATAAAGAAAGAAAAGTGCCTGCCTCCTGCAATGTACGTGCACAAGTTGCAGGTCCATGGGTAGAATTGATCCTCAATGGTGCGGGCTAGCATTGACCGTGGGAAAGCTATCTTTGCAGGTTTTCCACACATTTGAGCTTGTCAAAAGCTCACTTCACGTGATCACGAAACTTGCACCCACTTTACACAAAGTAGCCTTAATGTTTCTGGTCATTAAATAGCAATTTATCATGAAAAATTTTTCCAATTTTTTGATTGTTTCTCAAAAAGAATAATTGTGTTCAACGGGACTCTAATTGCTGACAGAACAGAATTTTACTTTTTGCAACAAACGTGGCTGGTGCTGCATCACGCTATTCCAGCTCGTTACGTTTACAGGTATATTTTTTTCCTTTCCAGCCGATACCATCCTGTGCCGGTGTGGCGCGAAGTAGCCAAATTAATTAATTTTTTATGATATGATCAACAAGTTTGCAGAAGCAAAAAAGCAAAGGCTCGCAAAAAAAGTTTTTTTAATTTTTTTATATTTTTCTAATATAAATTTCTTATGAGGGTGAGTGACCAGTGTGTTATCCCCTTTGTTTCGGGTCAAAGGGATACGTCCGTGTTTCGTTCCTCATGGCGATCACGCCGAAGGGGGCAAGAGTACATGGTGTCCTAGTCGCGTGGACGATGCAGGAGTGACATGTGAAGTAGGCGGTCATCTCGAGAGGACTACTGACAGGGTAGGTTAATTTGAGGGTTCAAGGAAACCTCACAGAGTGTTAATAAAATCAGTAATGACAGTGACAAAAATTTTTGCCGAATTTCATTCTAATAAATTTTTAAATTTTTCTAATGAAATCACTACCCACTGTTTTGAGTAATTTTTTCCTCGTTTTGTAAAATGAATCATATCTTGACCATTTCTGAACATAAATTTTATACTTACACTATTGTATTCTATTAATATATATAGCACAGACTCTTTATAAATCATAAGAAAAGGTGAGATGAATCAGTTATTCATATAGTCTGTTCGTGTTTTATTTGTATAATGTATTGTCAGTTTCTTACAAAACAATACACAAAAATTTTATTCCATAATAAACTAGCATAATGGTAAAATAATTTTATAAAAATAAATATTTCTTATTTACATGTATAATCATGAATTTTGAAATTGTGATGAATAATGAAAGCAATGAATTTTGGGGATGGGGTCATGATGTATATTGGGGGGGGTTACACACCTGGAGTCCGCCCCGGGTACCAAAATGAGTTAGCACGCCACTGCAAGTTAAATGCAACCAGTTCAGGTTTTGAAATTTGGTGTTCATGTTTTCAAAACAAGAAATTATTTTTGAGGAACCACCGATATTTTTTTTTTTATTGTGCCTATGAATGTGCGGATTGTTGACATAAAGGTTTGTGGATAATGCAACAAGGGCTTTTGTTGCAGTCTTTTGTTCTGGTGTCATCCTAGAAGAGCAGCAAGCAACAGGAATGTATAGTTCAGACCGGCCTGTCATCTTGCCAGCAAGCATCATGCCACAGCTGTGTAGTGCAGAGCAGACCAAATGGTGAGTATATGTTTTACGTGGGACAAGTTGACAAATTTTTGTAGTGTAATTATTCAGTAACACATTTCACTTAAACATTAAACTTTTTCAAACCACTTTGACTGGATTCTAAACTTTAAACATGTTATAAATGTAACTTTTCGTGACCTTTTTTTAGCATACAGTACAACAGGATACAACAGGATTCTAAATTTTTTTTATTTGTTCGTGGATAATCAATGTTATGGCACAAAAAAGTTTGTGGAAAAAATGTGTAGATTACAGTAAAACCTTTATAAAAATGGCTCCTTGTGGTTACTAGAAGTTAGGTCGTGATGGAAAGGTTTTTATCAATATTTTCGGAAATTTTTTATGGATGGATTTTGTTCTTCCCCCCTCCCCCCCCCCCCCCAACACCTATATATCAAAATTGCAATTTTTTTTAAACTAAGTATATCTTTATTTAGTGTGCAGAAATCTCTCGAAAAAAATAACAAAGAAGTTTATGTTTGCTTTCTCATGTTTCTCAGCATGTTAAAAACTAGAGTGGCCCGAGGTTTTAACCAGAAAGCATTGTATGCCAATGTTAGAGTTCTCTGGCATAAATTCCATATAGTTTTTGCATGGAATTTGAACCTAAATCAAAGTCAGGTGTCTACTGAATAAAATGATATTCCAGACATGTGCAAAATTATATTCCAGGCATGTGCACTTGACCTCTGTTGTAAATGTTTAAATAATGTGCTGCGACAGAGTACAAAGTAAATTTTCAGTGCTTCTTGTGAAACAATTTAAGGAATTGTTACTAAAATATTTATTTCTTCATGTATTTAGTCATTCTTAATTTTGTGATTCTTTTTCATTCAATTCATTTATTCATTCTTTCATTTTGATATTCATTATTTGGTCATTTATTCGGACAATTTTTTGGTTGTTCTTTTGGTCATTTATTTGGTCATTCTTCTATTCAATCATCTATTAATTCTTCTATTCATATTTCTATGTTCTATTCATTCATCTAGTCATTACATTATTAATAATTAGTAATCAAGTACTTTATTTATTTAGCTATTTAATGATTTAGTAATTTAATTATTTGCTTAAATATTTATTTAATAAATTATTTATTAATTATACACACTACTTCTGAATAAAATGATATCCTGCAAGGCCATACAGTAAAACCTCTTCAATACAAACCTCAAGGGACTTGAATATTTTGCAGTTTGTAAGAATGAGGTTCATATTAACTGTTATTTGTGATCATTGTGAAAAATCCAGGATGCCCAGCAATCTGTGAATGTACATGATTTCAAATGCTCAGGGAAACGTACGAAAATTTTCTAAAATGGCAGGGATTTTGGCTGGTTTATGAAATTCATGTTGGAACTTCTGAAATGGTTCCAAGGGAGCATAATGGTAAAGAATTTATAGTGCATTTTATAGTCTTAATAGCATAGTGCATTACTAATGTGGTGATGAGGCAATGCAAAGAAAAGCAAGGAAATAAAAGGATTTTCATGAAGCCCCCTACTGTGAAAAGGCGAGGATGGCAGGTGTTGGTTTATTGCTTCAGGGAGGGAGGAGACTATGAATGCCTGTCATTGCACCAGAGCCTAGTTATATACTGAAGAAGTTTTTGTAAGAAATGTATTTTGTGTGTTTTCTCTTTCTCTACCTTTCACACAATGATCTGCTACTCATTTTCGTATTATGTGCAATTGACTCTCATTTAACAGAAAAAGCATGTACCTATAAAATGTATATGATGAGCACACACTACCAGGCGACTTTGTTCCATCTTGAGGAATTTTAATTTTTATGGTCAAGTCAAACCTCAGTTAAGGTAGATTATCAGATGCCATATTTGCTTGTAATTTGCGTGCAGAGCTATCTACCTGATGCGAGGGCAGATAAAAATGAAATTGCATGCACGCAGTTTACAAGTTTCTCACTAGGTAACACTATCATCGCTTAAATCAGACAGAAGTTGCCAAACGTAACAAATAAAGAGGTTTTGTACGGACGCTGTTGCCAGTTCTCTTACAAACACACTCCCGACTAGCCGGGAGTGGTTCCTCTGCTCGCGCTATAGGGAATAAAAGAAATTTGTTGCTCTAGTCATTCATGTCAAAAACTTTCAAACCCCGTGTAAAGCAGTACAAAATACAGGCATGACCCTTTTCACAGTTAGAAATATGTTTCATTCTAATAAAATAATATATTGTTTTTTAAGTTTACATAAATCATTCTATACACTTGTTGTACCTTCATACGAAATATCATACGGACGTAGTTAAATACTAATCCAAATTCAAAATAAATAGCATTTTTAACATAACTGTTATTTGCACAAATGTGTGTATATATTCTTTCATTTCTTTAACTCCAACAGAGTAATGTAATGATTTTTGCAAAGTGATATCGCAACTTGAAATGTCTGGTTTGAATGCTGCTTCTATATTTACATTAATGTATGAAGTTATACTGGTTTTTACACTGTAGGAATGCTGGATATATATCGTAGTATATAACTTGCGTACAAATCAGTTTTGAATTTTTTTTACATTTCTGAAAAGAATTGTTTTCTTTTACAGTAAAAGAACAAGAAATAATTTTATTTCCTTTGACGATTTGTGTAAACTAATTTCATTGGTTTGCAGTTTAGTTCTAAACCCTTCTGTTCATCTTTTGGACCACTGCGTGCCCTTCAATCACATGTAAAAATCAACACTCCCTTACACGTACCACTGAACAGTACACTTTTATGACATAGTCTATGTGATACTGAGACACTAAACTATTTTGGTGTTAAGATCTCGCGTAATTTACTGTCTCAGTGTCAGTATATCTGAATGCATGCATGAAGGACTGGGAGGGGGGGAGGTATTTATGTGAACGTATATGCATTTCGGGAGAGTAATTTCTTTGTAAAGGTTAATTCAGTGATCAGTTAAATGTAAAATATCGCTCCAATTAAGCTTCTGCGTCAGCACAAAGGTTTTCAACGTCTCAAAACCAAACAACATAGGATTAATATGCCTTATTAATTATCACCATAGCTTGAATAAATTTAAAACCGCGAGGAGTGTGACCTGGGGCACACTAATAACTCTGTATAGTCAAGTCGAAGTGACTCCTAAATTTAAATACTTACGTGTGCAAAATATTGACTCACTTGTCATGTTTTCATACAGCATTATTTATAAAGTTGGTAATTTGAAGATATTTGCGCTGACTCGAATACAAATCTACTATGCAGCTGGCCTCTGATGTCCGTCTATGGCTAACAGAAGTGCAGTAGCCATAAGATGGTATTACCTAAATCTTAACTGGGATTCAGTTAATATATTATATTTGCTTACTTGTTAATACATTTGTCAATAGGAAGTTTTAACCACCAGTCTATTTCTGGAAAAAAATATTGGAAAGTTAAATTTATTTTTGGGGGGGTGGGGGGGATAGTGAATAAAGTGGGAGATGTAGAAACTTAATGAAACAAAAAAATTTGTCCAGTGCGAACATTTTGAAATAATTAGTGTTTTGGGTTTATAATTGAACTGTACCATAAAATTATGTTTACTGTGAACTGTACCATAAAATTATGTTTACTGTGCAACTGATTATGATAGCGAAGTTAACATAGCATTGTCCCTACCACACCACCTCTCATTTTCATATCCTGTGCATGGGCCTGTATGTATGTGTGTGAATGTATGCATATGTGTGTATATGTATGTATAAATGTATCTATGTATGGGGTTAAGCCTAGTTTTCCATTAAAAAATTGTGTGCTGTTTAGTAATAGAATATAGTGTATATGAAGACTGCTGTTTCCACATCATACAAGCAAGGATGATGTATTATTAGAGACCTGAAAAAGTAGGTGTTATTTTATTTTATTTTTTCAAAAATGTGTAATTTTTTTGAAAAAAAGGTATTTTTGTCAAAAATAGCTGTTATTTTCTTGCTACAAAAATGCAGGTTTCTGGATAAGAATTGCTCCAATTTTTAATGTGCTCTTTATAAAGCCATACCTAACTTGAGAAATGTCACTTTTTTCGTAAAACCTAAAATTGACAATGTTATTCCTATTGATAAGCTGTGTTTTTTTTATCAATTGTTATTTCCTTGAAAAAATTCCGAACTCCGAGAAAAATATACAGTAACGGTTTTAAGACAAAAGTGCTAGCTTCCTTTATCAACAGACAACATTGAAAACAATTTAAGATTTTGTATTCTGCCTGACACCTTGAACAACAAACGCTCGCAATGTACTGGCAAGGGCATACTGATTCATGAAAAGAATAATGTAATCAATTTATACAAAACTATACAAGCACTGTTTACAAAAATAATAAAAGTGCCTTGTATGAAGATAAGAAAAAGTTAGAAAAATCTGTCTGTACGTTTTTGAACCATCAAAACTTTCAACAACAGATTTTTTCGTTAGGCATGTGCTGACGAAACTTTTGTTTCTTCAAAACGTGTCATTTTTTACTGCATATATTTACAGAGAATGAGTATTATCAAAATACCGCCAACTGGACGAATACAAGTTAAAAATACGTGATAAATCGATTTACAAATATACTCTACGTAAGTAAATGCATATACACACATTTTTTACCGCCGTATCACTAGCTTTGTAAAAAATAAAGAATTGTTTGTTAAAACGTGACTATATTACGAATGTAAATATCTCATTCATTCCATAGATAACATGGTGCTTGGTGGACGTGAACACTACAACTGCATGTTTTCCTAATGAACTAACTCTTACAGGGCTGTGCAGTAAATTTTTCACGCAAAGTTATGCATCATCTATTATGATCATGTTATCTATGGTCGTAAATACACGTGATTGGAAAGTAAACATATTTTCGTGAATGGTGATAAATGGAAGAAACCTACTGGCAAACTTATGCATGCATTCGTATTTGAATATCCAAAAACACATAAAATACATCTTAAGAAGCAACTATATGGCATAAAACTATAATAATTCGTGAAAATACTACAGGATATTGTACAATTTGTAGTTTTTTATGTGAATATTCACGTTATTTTCGCTTTATCATGTTTTCTAATTTTTCAGGTCTCTATGTATTATACTTCATGCGACATGTCTGTGATCCTTCATTAGTTCACTTGAAAAGTTATGGTTTTGAACCTGCAAGTGTAACTATTATTAGTCTACTTCCCGAAGGAAACAGACTTTCGTGTGTGTGTGTGTGCATGCGTGTGTTAGGAATGTAACAATTCCATTTTTCCTCGATTCACAATCTCTATGCTGATACCACTCGCGATTCCAAAAATCGTGATTCCTTTTGTTACGGACAATTACTTTACAGAACTAAATCAGGTATAGGAGGGTGTGAAATTTAATTATTTAAACAAGTCCTACATTAGCGGTATGCCTATTACAAACATAAATTATATAAAACTTAAACAGTTTCATATGAAATTTCAAAAGAAGCATAGTATGAGATAATATTGAAATATAAATATGAAACGTACACAGACGTGTGTGCACACGCACACATACACACACACAGATATATAATTTCGTCCATATAATTTTTTTGAAAATATTTCCAAACTTCACTTGCCTAGATGAATGTTCACCAGCATATGACATTATTAAACAGTTTACTAAACTGGCCCTTATTGAAAAGTAATCATAGTATATTTTAAAGCTGTAATTATTTAAAAGGCTCCAATTTTAAAATAAAGAATGTTTTTGGTAAATTCAAAAACAATTTTCCTGGAAGTGCAAAGAAAAGTAAAAAATTATTATTATTTACATTAGTAAATTTTAATGCAAATGAATTTTGACAAACTAGACAAGCATCATCCATGTAATATTAATATCTTATAAATTATTTAAATAAAAGTTTTCTCAGACCATTTCATGTATGTTTTTGTATTAATTTCTTGCACACTTTACACTCACCTTTGCAGTTTTCGTTTTACATCAAATGTCCAGATGATAGACATTTTACGGTGTTTTACATCGCCTGCAGCATCTTCCATAATTTATAAGACTAGATATTTTATGAAAACAGTCCGTTTAATGTATCAATTTAGATATCACTCTTTCATTTCACCCACTCGTGTCCGCGTGTCAATGTAAACAAGCGATATCTCGACCGTAGATTACTGCACACACATTCTAGTTGCGAGTGTTCACTTCGCACGATTGTTACTAGCACTTGGTGGCGGTTTGTTGTTAAACTACTGTAGCTTATCTTGAATTTATTCATCTAGAGAATATCTCGATATTTCCAATTCTCGCGCGTGTCTGGATTTTTACAGCGTCAAAGTAATTTTGTTTTTATAACATGTGATAGTCGTTCAATTTTTGTGGAGAAAGCTCATTTTGTGTTATTTCACGATTTAATTTGTGTTTCTGTGTTATTTTGTTTTATCGCGATTTACTCGAAATCATGGCTGTAGTCTTAGGTTATGTATTTGTAGTATTCAGTTTATAATGCTTCGATTCTTTGACTTCCGATTCTCGATTGTACGATTCTTCAAGAATCATGGGATTGAGTTTGACATCCTTAGTATGTATGTATATCTGTCTGTGTCTCCCCCCTTTTCAATTTTCTAATGCATCGAGCAGATTTAACTAAGCTCGGTTTTTATACAGTGTATACTTAGGAAGGATTCCTGACGTTTATAGTTTTCGACAACCTCAAGAACTTCCTTTCAAAATGGTAGCCATTTTATTATTTAGGGTGATATGTCATATCTCGGTAATCATTCAATCAATTTAAACCAAATTTTGTATGCTCCTAGAACATCATGTAAGTATTAAATTTTAAAGTTGACAGACCGCAATTTTGAAAGATAATTTAAATAGAAAAAATTAATATTTTACATAATATCAAAGACTATCACAGCAATTCTCACACAATCTGACAAGTCATACTATGACAGGTCAGGTAAACATACGTAATTGAACTTGCTTAGATACGTATTTCAAAATGGTGGCCATACAAATATTTTAGATTTATTTGGTACTAGCAACCCACCATCGGTTCACTCAGGTGTTATGGAGTTATTGAAATACACACCTATATATGTGACTACCTGTGAATATGTGCAACAACTTGCAACAAACTGTGACTACCTGCGACTACCCATGACTACCTGCTAATACTTGCAACTACCTGTGACAATTTGCTGTTACCCGTGACTAATTGCGACTACCTGTGACTACTTGAAACAATTTGCGACATTTTCTGGTAACATTGTTTCTATTTATTATTAATGGTTTTGATAGAGCATGCATATAAAGCAGCCAGTAGCTCATTTTTCTCCGACTTGTTTTACAAATTGTGAAATTTTGCCAAGAATTTTTTTGAAATTAAACATAGCGTATGCCCATCTGGAAGAATGTATCTTTTTAACAGTGAAAGAATTATAAGAATCGGCCCTGTAGTTTCCGAGATTAGCTGTTACATATAAACACACACTCACTTTACCGCTTTAAAATAAAATATTACTAGTATAGATATCAAGTATACCATTCAACCAATTTCGACCAAATTTTGTACGCAGAAAATATCTACTATATGCATCAATATGCCAACACAGCCATATAAGCCAGTTTGTAAGTTAGTGCCACATGAAGAAAAAGTAATGTTTTTATGCCATATTTTGATTTTTTAAAAACCCGATATATAAGAAATTTACTAAACAAGTAGTACTACTTCAAATTATGTTTAATTATATGCTTTAGGTATCTCACAAGCTTATTTTCTATATTGCGGCCATGTACTTAGCTTAGCTTAGAATGTTATATCGTCGAAATCATGTAATCAATTCCAACTTTTTTTTATGCAAGCAGTAGATATTACGAATATCAACCGTGTCTACACGGAGCATATTTTGTCCGCCATTTTGTTAAATAGTGCCACATGAATAAATAATTGTTTATGTAATATCTCGGGAAACGATTGATTCCAACCAAATTGGTCAAACAGTTTGCACTGCAGCAGGTGGTGTCAACTGCTATGTTTTAAGTATATAAAGCACTTATTTCAAAATGGTGGCTCTATAAATATTTCAGCATAGTATCTTTTATTAACGTTTCAATTTCCAACTTAACTTTGGATGCTGGCAGTATCAATTAGTCATCAAATTTTTCTATACAGAGCTTCATTTCTCTGCCATTTTGTAAGTTAGTCCCACAATACAAATTAAGTTTTTGTCATATCTCAGGGAAACAATCAACTCATTTGTACCAAAATTTGGCGAAGAACTGGTATTGTGGTAGGATATATAACTATAAGTATTTTTTCAGTGTGACACACATGTTTAGAATAGTGGCTATAAATTAATTTTAGGTTAGTGTGCTATATCTATGAATTTATGCTATCGATTTTAACATTACTTTGTACACTGGTGATATACAATCATTGATTGTGCTAATACATAACATTTTTGTCCTCCATTTGTGAAGACGGTCACATGAAAAACATGATGGTTTTATGTCGTGTATCAGGGACTAATCAACTGACATTTACCATATTCTGCACACAAGTAGAGCAAATGGTAGACCATGTAAACTTAAGTGTTTTAAGTGGCTCAGTCACTATTTTATAAATTATGGCCCTGTAAATATTTTAGGTTACTGAACCCTGTCATTCGAAACATTAGACTGATTAAATTCGAAGTTGATGCTCGAATCCAACCTTTGTAATGCAGTTGATTGCACACTAACTTATGGTACAATGTTTTCTGGGTTCTTGTCCCGGGTAAGGCAAGTGAGTGTTTGTAATTGTCTCACGACTGTTGCATATGTTTCTGGTTTCATCTCTAATTCTATTGCTTTTAAGGAGGCGACAAGTCCTACCTACCATCAAAGTTTTTTTTAGAAATTATTTAGAAATAATTACACCCATATTGACAAAAGTATGCTCATTATTTACATCAGAAACTTCTTATTTGTGTTGGCTATGCATCCAGCGATAATTTACTTCTTAAAATACAACAAAGTAATATAATGATTCTAGCAAAGTGACATTGCAACTTTAGATGTTTAGATCGAATACAGCATCTACATTTATTTTAATGTACATAATATTTGGACACTTGTGGGACGCTGGAAAAGGGGTTGGAATGGTTTTCGGGGGCAGTGAAGGTGAGGTCTAGGATATCATGTTACGTAGTTGGCGCCAGACGCCGTCAAGGTGACATCAATGTGAATGCAGACTCTCTTAGCCTCGGGGTTGTGGGCCATCCACTTGGACCAAACTCCTCACCAATGATGCTGGTGACCTCTGCCCCGTTGATTACTGTGATTACTGCTCCAGATGAAGGTTGTTTGTAAAACGGTAGCCGGTGGGTCGACTACGGGCCATTGTTTATCTTGGCAGGAAAATTGCCTATAAATTAACACTCGCATACGTGGATTGTCAGGGCCAACAACACGCCCATAAGGTACGGAACAATACCTATTGACACTTGTAAAAGAATGGTTAACGTGAAATTTGATTGAGCTTGTATTATGAGGGCCCATCCACTGACAAACATAGAGCGATCAAAAATAAATGTCATGGAGAACAGTTCACAGACAGATTAATTTCAATAAATTACATCTCCCCCTAGGAGAGAACTTACATTAACACGAGGTGGCTATAAGCGGCCACTGTAGTGAAACTGCGAAAAGCATCTTACGACATACAATGGATTATGGAAAAACTGAAGCTTCCCGGGGCAATGCTAATCCCACAGGAAGAGAAGGTGGCTTACTGGGCAGTTTAAATTGAAACAAAAGGTTTCATAATTACATTACAGTCTATTGCATATCAAAAGTTAAGGACCGCCCGGTGCGCGCGAGAAATGCCATAGCTCACGACACGTACTCCACCTCCGTCTGACGCTACTTGCTTACTGAACTCTACACCCAACGTGTGGGCTCGCCTCAGCTTACCCACGTGCCAATGCGGCACTACTTTCTGCTAAAACCAGCATCTCTTTACAGTGCATCATGCTATTAAGTGAACATATATGTTTAAAAATCATAAAAAGAACCCTGCAACACAGAAAACGTATGGATGGAATGGACAAAACAGTATATGCGTGATGAGAAAGATAACATGTTAACAATGCACTATAAACAAGAGAAACAAAACAATCAATAAATCCTTTAATAAGCAGAACAAAGAATTTCTGATATAGTCTCTGGTCCAGTAAGTTGAGTTATTATTAGGGCCTATTTCCTTTCCCTCTGCCTTTTGACTTCGCTGGTTGTTATGGCAACAGCCGCCTTCTGTGCACCATGTCCTTGCACTTGTGCTGCGCTGCTCCTGATTGCTCCTGCGACTGGGTGCCCGCTCTGCCCGCTGGTAGAGCGTACAGCCCTGCTGCGGTGGCGTTGCAGGTCACGGTCAGCCAAACAGTCTCTTAGGGGTAGGGTGTGGCTCATCCGAGACCGTTTATAGCCATCCAATGTCACTGGCTGCAGGTGCGGCCCAGCCTTCATAACCGCAGGTGGGTACCGCCGCTCCTGTGGCCCTGCCATACGATGCACTGCCAGCGGTTGCACCTTGCTGCTAGGCAACTCCAGCTGCCTGCACTGATGACACTACCGTGGCGGGTGGTCCCGCCGATGTGACCGCGGATGGCAAAGCGAGCTTCCTGACTCGCTGTCCTTGCTGTCCCATTCCTTGCTCCCGCTTTTCTCCTGCTGGTTTTGCTGTTTCAAGGTGCGACCTGGCTGAACAGCCCCTGCAAACAGACTTTCAGCTGCATTAACACTTTGCTCCTGCCATTGTCCTTGCACCTGCTCATCTTGCACACACACGTGCATCTGTCCCCCTTGCTCTACTCGCTCTACTTGCGCTTGCATTTGAGGTGCGACAGGTTCTCTGTGGGGCGAACTGAGGCCTGGTAAATTCTGCGCATTCTCCTCCTCCTCCTACATCCTCCTGAGGTACTAATGCACTTTCTGGCTTGCCCCGATCCTCCTGCAGCTCGTCAGCCATGTTTCTGTCCTGCGCCACCTCTGGTGGTGGTCTGTCATCGGCGTGCACAGGAGGGTCCTCTGTGGGCTCTCCCCCTTGAAGTGCCGCCATACCTCGTGTCCCCTCCTGTTCTTCCCTTAGCTCGTCGTGGATTTCGCCATCATGGGGTCGGAACACACTGGGACCGACTTCGTCATCGACAGCATGTGGGGCTAGCCAGATGTCGTCCCGATGTGCCCTTACCTTCCTCCTTCTAATGCGAATGGTATATGTATTGGTTCTGATCATTTTTAGCACATGATTATGCGGCCCACCCCAGCATGCTGCTAAATCTGCACGAAAACCCTTCGCTGTGAACTGGAGGTGCGTCCATACATACACTGCTTGCCCCTCATGCAGTCTTGGCAGCAGTCGGTTTGTGACCGGCAGCCATCTTGCTTATAGCTATCTCGCTGTTGCCCAACGTCCTGCATGCGTCTTTAGCATTGCCGTCTCTGCGTAGGTTTTCACTACTGTCTTCCTGTTGCAGGCATTTCGCTTCTCGTGGTAGGTGTATATTACGGCCTAACAATACTTCGGCAGATGATCTGCCTATTACCGTGTTTACTCGTCTCCTCAGCATATAGAGGATGGTGGGAATGTGATCCGCCCAGGTGGCATGTTCGCCCACACGGAGTCGGAGTTGAGCTTTTATTTCTTGATTTCAATGGTCCTTCGGGTTTGCTCTCGGGTGATACACGGCCGTCGTGACTTAATTAACATCCCATTTTGTACACAGTTCCCTCCGTTTCCGACTGGTAAATTGCATACCGTTGTCCGTCAATAGGTTCTGTGGAAATCCCCAACATGGGAAAAACTGTTCCTCCAACAAACTTGTGAAATTTACCTTGCCCCCTGTTGGTAGGGTACGCCCCTGTCCAGCGTGAAAAATTGTAGGTTATTACTACCAAAAATCCCTTTCCCCCCTTTCGTCCCCGGATACGTACCCATCAGATCCAGACAGATTGTTTTGAACTGTTTTCGTGGCTTGCATGGCTTTTGTTACTGCCTTCAGTCTACAAGACGTGTCTTTTATACATTGAATTTGTGACATTGGTCTACAAATCGCCTCACATCCCTGCTAAGGCCTGGCCAAATAATGGCAGTGTACGTTCCTGACCGTCTTCTCAACGCCTGGGTGTCCTGCCTTGCTGCCACAGTGCGAATAGGCGAAAACTTGAACCCTCGCATACATGGGGACATACTCTCTCCACTTCCCCAGCTGTTGAGTAGAACAGGTCTCCAACCTGCCATCTACGACGCACCATCCCTCTATTTCCTGCTGCACACATTGTCTGGCTTTTTCCTGCATAAATTTGCAACTTCTCTATGCCTCAACGACTTCCCTGTTCAAATCACTGATCGAACTCTCATGGTTGCCCGTTGTTATCTGCTGTACTTCCAATGCTGGATTCCGTGAACTTGGCGGTAAAATGTCCTCCCATTCTGCATGGTCCTGAACAATCATTGTTGGAATTACGCGACAGTGCATCCGTTCTACTACAAAATCGTAGGCTTGCAAGTGTAACGCCCATCTCGTCAGTTTGCTCCTTTCTTAATGCATACTATGCATCCATACTAGGCACCGGTTGTCAGTCCATAGTGTAAACCTTTGATACTCGAGATATGCACAGTATTTTTTTACTGCCCAAATATCTGCCAAACATTATCTTACATTCATGTCATAATGCCTCTCAGCCTGCCCTAGCTTCACACTCGCAAAGTCTATTATGTGTTTCTCCCCACTGTCGCTAACCTGGTACAATACTGCACCTATTCCCTTCTGGCTTGCGTTAGTTTGAAGGTACAAATGTCTGCTCATGTCGTAGCATACTAATGTTGGGCACGACTTGAACTCACACTTGATATCTAAAAATGCTTTCTTTACCTCGCTCGTCCAGTGAAAGCTTTTCTGCGGTGAAAACATTTCTGTCAAGGGTGTGGTGATTGTTTCAAACCCTAGGATGTGCTCTCGCAGCCAATTTATGAGTCCGAGAAACTTTTGAAGTTGCTTGCGGGTTTTAGGTTTTGGATAGGTATGAATGAACCTTAGTTACTCCAGAATCAGCCGGTTTCCTTTGTGATCATCCACATGGCCTAAGAAATCTATGCTTGTTTTACCCTCATGACATTTTTCAACTGAGAATGTGAGGCCATTGATTGTGAGCCTCTCCAGGACTACTACCAAATGATGCACATATTCTTTCTAACTGTTTGACCAGATAATTACGTCCTCGAGATATGCCAGCGTATACTCTCCAATAATGCCATCCAGTACACGCAGCATCATTGCCTGGAATGTCGCGGGTGCACTTTTCAAACTAAATGGCATCACACAGAATTGCAAACGTTGACCATCTGGAGCAGTTTTCTGCATATCCTCAAGTTTTACTGGCAACTGCTAATAGCCACTTTTTAAGTCTAAAGACATCCACACCTTAGCCTGACCCAATGCACTTAATGCATCTTTACGCTGATGTACGGTGGAAGTGCGCTGCACGTTATCTGGTTCAACGGTCGAAAATCCACACAGAATCGCCATGTTCCCTCTTTTTTTTGGGACTAATGTGATTGTGGAATTAAATTGGCTATTTGTCTGCTCTATCACTTCGTCATCCAGTGTTTCCCGGTATTGTTTCTTTATTATCCGGGTCTGATGAGGTAAGTAACCTTGCTGGCTGGTGTGTACCTGTTGCTCATCTACTAGTGGAATTGCATGCTTGACTACTGTTGTCAGTTTCAATACATTGTTTCTGCCAAATACGTTACGGCATACAATGGATTATGGAAAAACTGAAGCTTCCTCAGGGAAATGCTAATCCCGCGGGAAGAGGAGGTGGCTTACTGGGCGGTTGAAATCGAAGAAAAGGTTCCAGAATTACATTATAGTCTATTGCATATAATGCCCATATCAAAAGTTGAAGACCGCCCGACACGTGCGGGAAACGCCGGAGTCCACGTCACGTTTTTCTTCCAATGGGCTGTGTTACTGGTCTTCAATCCAGATGGGCAGATATGTATTTCTAATTATCGGGAAACCACCTGACAAAACCGCCGCTAAAATATTGGTACAAGTATTAAAAATTCCTAAACTGGTCAGTACATTACATTACACCACAAGCAGTTATGTTTGGTCAGGATGCATTTACCAGAGATACAATTGTAACATGGTGGTAAACTAAACATCTTGTGATCTAGAACAACTATGGGATCGCCAAAATGGCGTGCAAGTCTGGCTTGCTACCTCCCCTTACATACCTGCTGAGAGGGAAGTGGTTACCTAACAATCAGTGTGGCGACCTTGCATCTCTCTCTTCCTCTTTCTCTCGCTCTCAACTGTGCACCTTTCTTCCTCACCTTGCATGCCTTCGAGAGGGTGAGTTGTTGCCAAGCAAAAGAAAATGTCCGTCCTCTCAGCCGTTGCCCTTCCCATTACACGCCTCGTCACAGTGCAAGTAAAGTGTGCCTAGCGATCATAGAAATTTTATTAATATTTTCCATTGCTCAAAATAGTTATCATCACTAGTATTGCAAAGCAATTAGTTTAGCCTGAAAATGTTACACAATACATTTGAATGAGAAATTATTATTTGCAAAGGTGTTTCCTTTTGTCATTTAAGGTAGTTTTTCCTGTAAAGTTGGTGTTTCATCATATCCGACATAAAATCAACACTATTTTAAAATGTAACATGAATTTAACTTAATGGACAGCATCTTTGTGAATAAAATTATGTGACCAGAGACATATGCTTGACCTCGCCTTGTCACCCAAAATTGTTTGAACGTCAAGCGACTTGGATTACCAGGTGCAAAGTTTATTTTCATTAACTTTGTGCAGGAAACTTGTAAGATTTATATTAATTTATTTCAATAGACAAGCGTCTTTTGAATAAACTGATATCCTGTAAGGGTCTATTCGACACCTTTTGTTAGCTAATAATGGGTAGGTAAGCATTACATAGAGTGCAGTGTAACTCACGACAGGGAAAATGAGTGTATGTGGTTTTGAATGATTAATTATTAAAGACGGTGACGAATAAATAATTATCGCCTTATTTATTCTTTTCTGTCTCAAAATTACAAGTTTTTTGGCAGTGAAAAATAATTAACTACTTTAAAGGACAGAATTTACCATGCGCGTAAGGCATCTGCAACATGTAACAGCATGGAGGGGTATGGTTTCACTCCTTCCACAGCCACCCCTTTTCCGCCTGCTGCCGTGAAACCACTGCCGGATCGATAATCTTGCTGTCTCTCTCTCAGCTGATTGAGTGTGCGTGGGACATTCAAAATTTGGATAGCATTCTGTGTTATTTTCATTTTCAGAGGGTTTGAAAGTTTTAGTTCGGCATTGCATTTGGTGTCAGTTTACAATCAATAATATACAGTACTTTGAGATGTTAAATTCTTTATTTAAATGAGTTGAGGGGAAATGTTTTTAGTGTTATTATTTACAGTAATACTTTTTTTAAAAATTCCCAAAAGTTATATTTTATTAATGTACATGTCAGATCCATCATCTACTGAAATCCCCCTTGTATGGAAATATTTTAATAGTCCTCTGAAAAACGGTAGATAGAGAGTAATCTGTATTAATAATGATTTTCATGGGATATTTGACTTTAAAGTGTTTTTATCATCATGGCCTGTCAATAAGTATTTATGGCAAAATCAAATTTTTCCCATTAGCAAAGGGAAAATATAGGGGGTAGCATTATATTAGAGGTTGTCTTATATTCGGATGAATACGGTATATATTAAGAGTCAGTGTATGATAGAAGTGCCACCGGTAACTGAAATACTGTTAACATTTTTCCTCAGATTTTGTGCAGACTTTTCATTCTACTACCCAGAGTTGTCTTGTTTAACATTGGCCCCCACACACTCCTAGTCATAAAGTTTTGTAACTTAATTATACAGTAGAGCCTTCTTAAGAAATTCCTTTTAATGTTTCCTGCTTCATAGTTTTTCCTCTGGTCTCAAAACACCAGAATAATTAGACCCTCCTACTTGAAATACTAAATAAATTTTACTTTATTTTAAACAGTGATAAAACTGGGTTTGGGGTAAGTTGAATGACATTTGTGTTACTCTTCATTTTGTCACAATGAAAACTGTGTGCACAGGTGGACCACAGCCTACAAGTTGTACACCCAAGAAGTGTTCTCTGGGGATTCCCGGCAAGTTGTGAAGAGAGGAATTGAGGCAGTTAGAGTTTCTGGAAACCATGGCCTTGACAAGCGCCTCATTGTACAACTGGCCAGGATATATGCTGATCGGGTTTGTACCCCTTCCTATTGAGGGCTGAATATATAGTGTATGTGTGTGTGTGTGTATGTGTATATAAAGGCCATTGGTGCATGCAAGCAGTGTATTTATATAGTTTTTGTCATTACTTGTTTCACAGCGGAATTTTCAAAAATTTTGGCTATTCAAGACGTAAATAACAACTTTTAGCACATTCTTACGTTGTTAGATATTCACTGGCTTTGTTATTCTCGGAGCACTGATGGAAGAAAAGGAAGAATATTTGATTTTTAATCTGCAATCAGTGCTCCGAGAATAATGATGGCAGTGAATATTAAACAACGTAAGAAGGTGCTAATAGTTATTTACATCTTGAGGTGCCAAAAATTTTGAAAAATCCGCTGTGAAACAAGGAATGACAAAAATTATGTAAATACACTGCTTGCATGCACCAATGGCCTTAATTTGTAAGTTTTGAGTGATTCGTGTACGATTGTTCTGGATAGTTTTGGAAATAAATAGTGTGTGGGTTTCTTTCCGGCTACATTCAATTTTTGATGTGGTTTAGAACATTTAGTCTATCTAGTGTGTGTAATCTGGAGGTATAACAGTTTTTACATCATAAAAATAGAAGAGACAGGCCTTTAAACTTCTTGTTTATGTGCAGGCCTTTTGCTGCCTATATGTACTGTTAATGTTTGATTACATGATCTTTCAAGGTTCCTGGTAAATGGTTCTATTTTTATAGGTATCGTTATTGGAATGTGGATTGACCCAGTCAACCCTACATGCAAACGTTAAGATGCACTTAAGCTGTCTTTACACAGCTTTTGTTGCAGTAGCACATTACGCTCTAGACCATGATTTTACAAGGTGCCAAGTGTTCTTGAGAGTTGCTACGTAAAATTACTGACTAACTCCAAAAAATGTAAAAATTGTGTTAAAAATAATTTTTTGTTGTAAGTTCGTGTTTGCCCATCTCTGGTGTACAAACATGATGTGAAATAAAATACGTATTATTTTAATTGAATAGGCCAATATTTACCCAAGAAAATTATATCCCAAAATTATATATTTCACCTCTTTTCGCCAAAATGCTTCATCCTCAAGCAGGATGCAAGTTTCACTGATCACAAAGTATATTATTCAGTAGTTTTTTAATTGAATCTGAGGATTTAATTAAATTTTAATTTTTATTAAAATGATGCCTTGGAATCATTGAATTAAATTGAAGCTCCTACCACTATCCAGTGTGGTAGGAGCTTCAATTTTTCCGCCACACCTTAGTTCGCCACCTGGCCGCTAGTTTACCACTAACAGCACCAATCCACCATACGGCAGTGTTCTACAACTCGCCGCCTGATAAAGCTGGCTTACCCAGCGAAATGTCGCGATCGTGCAACCTCGTGGAAAATGTGTCGTGCTACTTTGTGTGCTTGTCGACGAGTACTACACTCTTAATTATATGTCTGTTTATTTAGCACAACGTTACTTCTTCCAAGGTATTTGAAACACAATTGTGTAACATGCTTACTTTTTTGTGATCTGAATATTTCCCACAATCCCAACAAATTCATATGCCTAGCCAGAAATTGTAAGTAATTAAATAAAATTTTGTAAAACTAAATACGTATACAAACAAATGAGCATAATATAATATACTGTAGGTCTATTTGTGTCCATATTCACCACTATCTTTTAAGTTTGTTGCGCTACATACACAAAAATTAGTGACACGAGTTAAGTTTTTGAAATTCCTGTCTTTTTCATTGGACTGGTTGCACTTCCATTTTAATAAATTATTCCAACTAAGGCCATTCTTTTAACAAAATGACCCAACACACATTAATAACAAGAGATTAAATACTACTTTTTTTTTCACCATAGTTGTAACAGAATTCTTTGAACAGCTGTAAACAGTAAACAATGCATTTGATATAAATGTAGGTCACATGGCAGTATTTGTTTAGGTGTAGCAGAAGGATATGTAATCAGTAACCAAAAGTAGAAATTTTACAGTGCTTCACAAAAGTCTGTTCCATGCATGAACAGCCTATATAGGCAATATTCTACATTGATATAGTTAGGTCCATGCAGTTTTTTCTAAAACTACAAACATAATCTTTCATGATGTTGTTTGTGTTCTATGGTATCTTCTTCATTCATTCTTACAAACACACAGATGGCCTTCTGCAACATTTTCGTATTTTCAGCCATGAGTGGTCAAAACAGTGTGTTAGGTGTCGCATCACACTGATTTCATTACAACGACAATTTACAGTGATGTCACACCTGTGGCATGGTCTGTCACATTAGGTGAGTTTCCCACCGAGGGTCAAGTAGATTAAATAGTTCTCTCACCCTGACCTGGCCGTTCCTCATCCGGAAGAGGCGCTTCTAAAGATCTACCAGCATGATACACTGTATTTCGCCAGTAGATCTCGGTTTGCCTCTTAAAGATGTGTGTGTGGGGCCACGGTGGCTGAACTATTAGCACGCTCGCCTCCCACCAAGGCGAACCGGGTTCAGTCCCTGGCTGGGTCACTAGATTTTCGCAAGTGGGAATCATGCCGGACGATACCGTGGTCTGCGGGTTTTCTGAAGGATCTCCCATTTCCCCCGCCCCTTCATTCTGGTGCCGCTCCATATTCACTTCAATCACCCTCATTGTCTCTGAAGACTTAAATATTAAGAGCCGCCCAAATCTCTTCACTCACTTACAGGTATGTGTGCTTGCTGTATGGCGGTAGTCACGTAGCCGGCTTTACCTTATGCGAGGAAAACAAAAAATAAAATCTAATTACATAAAAATCCTTAAAGTTCAACATGGTGTGTTCATTAAAAGCTTAAGAAAAGAAACATAACATAGACGGTGATGCGTGTCACTTAAACCCTGGTCAATAAGTGTATTTACTGTGCTGGATCAGTCACGCTACAATAGGGACTCAGATCCCTTTCTTGCTGGATGCCATTGTCTGCCTGGTAGGCGGTCTACTAGGTATGTAATTGGGTGTACTAGGTCAGGAAATGTCCCTCACAACATCACTGGACCTCTGGGGCAAGGTAGCCTTACCATAGCTTGGTGGGGTGTCCTTAGGCGTTGACGTTGCTGTGCTGCAGATGGGTCGTACGAAGTCCTGGGTTCCACTGGTCTTGGTGTTGGTATATGCGAGGTTGCGGTGGTTGTCCGCATGGTAGTGGTGGTTCCACTCCGTGCTGGACCAGCTGCTGATGTGTGGGTTGGCCCTTCTGAGCCTGGTGTCGCTCCCGCTGACCACGACCCGGACCACCAGGTGTACCTCGTAGCCGGTTCGCACTGAGTTGGAGTAGAATGCGTAAATACCAACAGATGCCTGTCTCCCTGTGCTACTTCTGGTGAAACTAGGTGTGCCTCACAGACCTGCATGGCAGCACTGAACTCTGCCTCCCTAATTGCTCTTTGAGCTTCGTGTCTGCTGTTGAATGGCATAGGCTTACAGCACGCTGGATTTCCCCTTTAAGTGACAAGCAATTGACATTCCCTGACTTAGCGTGTAAAGCCGAGAGTGGCTGGCGGTGCGCTCCCTGACTTCCTAATAGTGCAAGCACCTGGGGTCGTGGGTCATAGACCACCTTCCTGCCACTGCTGGGTGTGACCACATACGTAGGGCCTCTAATCCCAAGCTGCTCTCTCTGCCAGCATCTTGGGTAGGTGCTCCGGTCAGCAATACAACTTATGTTGGCTGTCCCCCTCTGTGGGGTGTGTCCTAGTTCTGAACACAGAGGTGAACAGAATGGGTGGCCATTGAAAGGTTAGGTGTGTGTATAACTGACAGACACCTGAAGCGGTATTGACATTCTACTCTAGGTTACAAAGCTCTGCCACTTGCTTGCCACTTAGCGGTCGAATACTGGTGGTAGATATGCTACATTACTATAACAAATAACTCTTGGATAGGTTTAAGATTAAGTATAGGTGACTCGTACGTGCTACCAATAGGTCTATGCTGCGGAAGTAATTAACCTATGCATGTAATGGGTGAAGGTGATCTGCTTCTAGGCTACTTAGATGTAAGGGAAATATTAGCTTACTGGTCTTCAGGTAGACGAAGCTTCTGGTGATGGTAATTACCAGGAGGTGTTGAAGCCTCTGGTAGGTGGTAGCTGCAGTCACTGATGAACTGGAAGTTCTTGGAGAGGACCGTGAGGGCCTATAGTCAGTAGAGATCCTCAGCACAAGAAGTGCGGAAGCGAGCTACTGGAAACGATAACTGCCGACCTCGGCCGTGCACTGCCTTATATACGGCTCCTCTGGAGTGCGTGGCGAGCCCGGAGTGGGGAGTGTGATGTGCCCCTGTGACGTCTGCCTGGAGTGCACAGGGTGGGACAACTACCCTCTTGCGCTCATGGTATAGCCTCAGGCGCTCAGCCATCTTCGGTGGTGGTGCGAAACTCTGTCTGCTGGGTGCATCAGATAGGCTAACGTTTGCGCAGTCGCTTCAAATTTCTTTCGTTTACAGTGTATCCAAAGTGTATTTGAGTTGAATCCACTCTCTACGCATTCGTACCACATTGTGTGTAGTTTGCTCCTTCATGGGTTTGAAACTTAGTAAATCGAGAAGGGCAGTTCAGGAGCAGTCCAGGAAACCAAATATCTTCCATCTTTCTGATAACACTTCCTGCTAGACATCTGGTAGTCATTTCCTGTAGTTCGTATAAGCACGCAGAATGATCTGTAGTCGTTTATGGTTTATTTGTCTGAGTGGCAGGCGTCAGCGGTAGTATAAATACATTTATTACGTACATATTTCAAAAAAATTTGCCACAGGTGGGACCACATTCTACTAAGCAAAATAAAATAAATTTTAATTGATTATGCGGAAATTATTACGTTAATGCCAGGTAAAGGCAACTGAAATTAGGGAGGTTTGTCCTGAAGGGACTTAAATGTGTTGTTGGCAAAAAAAAAAAGGGAGTTCTTCACCCAAGTGATTAAGGTGTGCCCGTGCCAGGATCTTAAGGGGAGTCCAGAGGGGAAGTCATCGCCATGACCTACAATATCTGGATGGTAAAGTGGAAGGAAGAAGTGGAGAAAGTGGTGAGGGATGTCTGGTGGGTCTTCTGGTAGCCGTTGACGACTCCGGGAGATGCTGCCGGAGGCCAAAGAGGTGGAAGGCCTCTGGATGGTGGCAGCCATCCAGGGGGGTTGCTGGAGGTTGCCGAAGAAGTTGAAGGCCTTCTGGTAGGTGGTGGTGCTTCGGTGCTGGTTGGCGTCGTCGACCACCACTGGATCTTTCGCTGTTACCAGCGTGGGTGAGCGAATCTACCCTGTGCTTGCACCCTTGGCCTTCACAGCCAAGAGTCACTCCTGTGGCCTGCACTGGAAATCCTTTTATACTCAATTTCCTAGTTTGGCAGCTTTCAGAGGGGTGAGAGGTAATAACCCTGCCTCTTTGGGCTGGAGCTTATGCCATCATATGTGGGTTCGGAGCTTATGCCATCATATGTGGGTTCTTGGATCTTTATCTGGAGCTGCGCTCAGTGCGAGGTGACGACATATCTTGCCCTCATGCGCTCATGGAGGCTGTAACTTTCTGCTGGATGGGCCGTTTCCCTTCAGCGGTGCGAAGGTCAAACCTATTGGGCTTTCTTAGTGGGAGCAGCAAAGTGGAAACTGTCACTTTTTCCGGAGGGGCGTTGATGTGATGGCTTCTTGTAGTATCTTGGCGTACGGTAGAAGCAGAGATCACTTGGTTAATTGTGATGTTGAGGCTCTGTCATCTTTGGTCGCCCGTGCGTCCTGTCCCCATTTCCGTTTCGATTTGGAGGCGACTTGCCCATCGGGTTATTCTGGCTGAAGATAGAGCAAAGTCGTTCATGTAGATTGCACTTCCTCCAAGCGCAGGATGCATTCTGTGTCAAACCCCCTCCCCCCTCCGCATTCTTTTGATTGATACTCTTTGGGGAAAGGAGTAAATTGAAATTTTGGTTGGTAGGATATGGTCCAGACTCGTGTGACTATAAGCTGTTTCTCTCTTCTTCTACTCCAGCTGCTCTGTGCTCAATCAGGTTTGGGGTGCAGCGAGGCACAGTTATCTCCTCTTCCGCTTGGCAAAGGAGGCATCGTGTTTTCTTTCTTCTGCCTGGCAGGTCATTCTCTGTTGCTTTCTTTGCGCGTTCTCCTTCTTTAGTTTTCCCTTTGCTTCCCTCTTGTCAACCTATAGCAGTGGTGGTGTATCAACATCAGCTGTTGGCTTCTGCTCCGTTTCATTCTTGCTGCAGGGAGGCAGGCAGGTGTTGAGGGGTCTGGAAAGAAGGGTAATGTCGTAGTGCGAGAAAGCGAAGCTTTGTTATCTGGTGTGACTCATTTCCTAACGTGTAGGGATTGCATGCCTTCGTATCATTTGGCAGTGCCAGTTCACAAACATTTGCAAGGGGAATTCTATCTTTTACAATATTTGTATTAATAACTTCTAACATGGAAGAAGTTAATGTACAAGCCGATGCGACTCGACACTAGGGGTGCAAAGTGTCCCCCTCGTACACAATTAAAGGGGGACGGAAAAACAAAAGGTACTGTGTACCGTGAGAGAAAGAAGATAAAAACTACATGTAAGCTCGTGTGTATTTAACTGCAAACGTTTTGTGTATGTGTGTGCATGTGTGTGCCTGCATGTGGCCTTCCGCTGCGCACACTTCATCAATCCTTCCCGTAAAATGGATATTGTATGAGTCAGAATAGAAGTTAATGTTAAATGACTTCACTAATCCCTACACGGCGTGTGGTGATCCACATAGTATTATATGGCATTAGACATACAAACATACAAATTAATTTTGCCCTCGGCAAGTTAGAATAATAATTGGATAAGATCATATAAGTAGCATTTACTGTAATTGTGAGTAGGCACTTATTGGTGAGTATGTATAGCTACCATGTAATTAAAAAATCTTTAAGTTTGCTTGAATTTTTTAACAATTGGATTGTGTACTTAAAGTAATTATAAAAGTTACGATGGAATATACATGAAATTAAAGCTATGTGCCTTTTTGTTTTTACTACACAAGGTTTGAATACTACTGAACATATGAACAAAATTGTTTCAACATATACTCTTGTACACAATTTAAAACTTCTACTCTCTTTACATGTAATATGCTTAAAGACATCCTTATCCTTACATTTCAAAACACAACTTTAAATCTCAATGATGTCTACTGCAATCTTAATCCTAGCACTAGTTTACCATACACAAGTTATTTTCAACACCGTAATACAATTTATTTACAAACCCTCAACTTATATGCTAATTACCAATGTCACAAAAAAATGAAATGAAATTTATGTGGTAGAACTCGACTCCATGTACCAACTGATGCATGCCACACTACTGCGTAGCGCAACTGTGCACCTTATGGGCAACTTTGCCCCACACACGAGCTAGCAAGAGCTCGGGCAAGTCACAAACTGTGGCAAATTACTCTTCACCTGCCGATAGAATTGACTCCATGCGTTGGACCGCCTTGGACATGAAAACAATTAACGCATTTAATTATTAATTGTACTGGCCGCCCAGACTCCGATACGCGGTCACCACCCCTTTGAGTGAAGGTTGTTTTACCCCACGAGCCACTACTCTAAGATAACTGAGAAGGAAGTTTCATCCGACACCACAGGATCGTAGCACCTCTGCTGCCCCATGATGTCACACCTGCCAAGCCTCAAGTGGAGGCTGTAAACTTGTCGCCTCAGCGCAGGGAGATGATAAATACGCGGTGCTGCCGCAACCCTATGATAACCAACCTCTGCGGAGAAAGGCTATCATCGCCCCCACCCCCGGAAGAACGCTGATAGGGATTTTCGACTATATAAGGAGGCACGGACTCGCCTCTCGTCAGAGATCATCGGCTCGTCAACCGCATCCCTCCTCTTCTACAGTCTGCAAAGGCTCAACCACTCCAGCAGTTTGCGAAGGCTCAACCACTCCTGCCCCAGCCGACTGCAAGAGCTGGCACACCAATCCAGAGGTTATTGTCAATGTCCACTTCCTGAACCTTTTTTACTCACTCCTTTGACTCTGCGGTAACAGGTTTTAATTGATTTTAGAGTGAAAAATCCAACCGGGATTCCCATGTGTAATAATTAAATATGATGTGAAATTTGTAATAAACGTAATAATTTGTAAACGTAATAATTAAATATGATGTGAAATTTGTAACTTGATGACTACCTTTCTTTTCAAAATAGTTCCTTGTTCATAGTTATTGTGATTGATCTAAATGCCCAGTATGAAAGGTGGGACTCAGAGCCAAAATTGGCGTAAAGAGCGGTGGGCTGTGCAAAGATTAACTAATACACAAGCAGAGGTAGAATCTAATAGTGAGGGGACATCCCCACCAGTGAATCTAGAGATTGGACCACGGCAAATTTTACCCAGGATCCCACTTGACCACCACTGGGGTGCCTTTTGGCCATGGCACAACCCAAAATATATAAGCTACTGCAACCACAATACACTGCAAGGGTGTATTGTCCCTGGATTACCCCTGTAGGGTAATTTGTTTGCTGTCACCGTAGCACCACCTGAACCAGATGAGAGGAAAGGTATTCCAAATACGTATACATTCCGTTTAGCTTCTGGGAAGGTTATCCGTGTTAGACTACCGCCGAAGGTTATGCCAAAATTCTGCGTCACTCCTTCCCTCTCAAATTACATCCCCAGTTGCAGGCTGATGCGACCACTACAGGTAACGGTAACTCCACTGCCAGGATAGACCCCTCCCGCTGTTGCCATTGGTTAAACAGTAATCACAACACATACCCTCCGGGACAGCTGGCATCATCAGTATAGTCTTGTGTGTAAAGCCAACTGGGTAACATCAACCTAAAACATCACAGTGACTATTCAAATGTATTGTTGCTCATAGATTTTGTGCTGTCCCTGCCTGCTCACACTGCAGATTGTGGAGCATTTGCGCTAATGAAGTTTATCAAGACAGACTGACGAAATTGTCTACATGATCACTGTCTTCACCTATGCGTGTTCAGTTGGTCATGTTGTGAAAGTGAGTTTGATCCTGGGCCAGTAATCCATCTCTGGTATCATAATGCTCAGAGAAAGTATTAACCGTTTCAGCCACCATACAGAAGATGTGAGGAGGGACAGAACAAGTGAATCTGACAGCGAGTTGTGAAAAAGTGATTATTAAATGTTTGTAACTGAAATAAAGAACATTGTAAATAATTTGTATAAAAATTCTAATATGTAATACTTTTTTTTTTTTTTTTTAGAGATAGACCAAATTTTCTATTTTGGATACAGCAGGCAGGCATGTTGGCTGATGGACAGGTGAATTTGCAATGCCAGCTGTTCGTTGGGCAGGTTAGCTAGATCCTTAAAATCTAACCCTGCTTGCAAGTGTACTGCTGTTACACATTTACTGGCACTTACAGTTCACATGAAATGTGCGTGCGTTTTTAGCAATACACATTTAAGTAGCCTACATTTAAATATCGGTTCCAGTATTCAGATGACATTTTAATAATTTCAGATAGGGCTGGGCAAAGCTGGATATTTCATTCCGAAGCGAATTTGTTAAAATATTTGCGAATTCGAATCAAATATCAATTCAAAGTGTTTGTTGACAAGTATACATTTTACGAATTATACATTTTTTGAAATTTAATAACTACATATGTTTTTACAAGATACGTAAAATGTAGATAAAAAAGAAATGTTTTCAACTGATTTGCAAAAAAAAAATTATGGTTTTTTACCATGTACTGAATTTGCCCAAAAGGAAGACTAGGTTTTTTTTGACAGAAAAGGAATAGAAAAAATAAGGGGTCGTCTTCAATTCCAAATGTAGGAACACAGATATCATAAATATGTGACACTGCTAGTTCAGTATTTAAGTTTGTGTTACATACACAACATTACTACGGGCTTCTATTCATAATTTTTTACTCAAGAAGCTGTTAATCCCCCAAAATTGGCAGCACATTGATGTGAATTGCATATATCAGTATATTTTTCCAACACCGGGATGCTGTTACGAAGTGAACTGGCCCTGTGTAATGACTGCAGTTGCAGCGGCTGGCTGCCGCCCACCAGTGTTATCTTGTTGCAACCAACCGACAGCTGCCCTGACCCAAGGATCTAGGCCCAAGCAACAGCTACAAGCGCACAGCAATGTATTTGCTGCAAACCCCAGCACAAGAGTTACTTAATTTTGGATATGTATCTTCGTATCTATTATTGATAAATAAAGTGCTGTGTTTTGCTTCAAATGTAAGTCATCTCCAACAGTGTGTTTGGTTATGGTTTTATGTGTAATTCATCAGATTTTCTAGAAATGAAATGCCAAATAGCCAGTCTACTATACCTATACTCCTTTTCTCCATAAAGCATGTATTCTTCTAACACAGTTTTTTCATCCTCTGTGTTTTTAAAAAACGTATCCCCTACGGTTGGGGAGGGATTACTGTGCAAGTGTTCAATGCCAAAATGTTCAACTGAAGTAAGTTAAAATATGCTGTAGTACTGTCGTAAAAGGGATGCCAACATCTGGGGCGTAGTCTGTATAAAACTGGCTTGCAATGCGAGGGGCTCTGTGTTCAGATTCTGAATGTGAGGACTAAGTCATTTACAGGCCTATAATTAATCATGTACGGGGTATAGCACTATATAATTAATATAATAATACTTTAGATACTTTAATTATTACGTGTATATAGCAGCTATAACAGTAGGTCTTCCCATTTTCGAAAAAAAAAAATTCCGAAATTTTAGACGTGCCTCGAAATAAGTGCTTCTAAGTAATTTACAGGCCAATAACTAATTTCCAATGGGTTATAGCACTATATAATCATTATAATAATATTGTAGACACTTTAATTATTTGTATATAGCAGCTATAACATTAGATCTTCCCATTTTCGGGGGGAAAAATTCCAAAATTTTAGGCGGGCTTCGAAATTTGAGCTTCTAAGTCATTTACAGGCATGTTTCATAGCACGTGAGGTTCTGATAGGTCTCATCAGCAGTGCAAGTGTGCAGTCGACCTTTGGACATTAGCATCCTTTCTCCTCCTCACTTTCTCAGAAACAGGCTCAGCTAGGGGCGAGGGGTGGACTGCCTTCTTCAACACAACTCGCAGCAGACTCCGCCCTTGGTAGAAGAAGTACAGCCTTTGCCTGAAAAATGTAGTTTTTTTATTTATTCTTGCTTGATCGCATGTGACTTTTCATTACAGAGCGTTTCTGTTCTGTTTCCCTCCCGTGGGTTCTGTTAAGTCCAGTATTGCAGATTAAAAAAATAAAGTTCCAATAGCAAGGGGCTAAACGTTTGACGAGTTACGGCGGTAAATAACAACTCTCGCTCAGTGTTCGACATACAGGTGCCATGCCCCATTAGAACACTGCCTTTTTTTTTACCTACTGTACTTGGTCACTCCCGAAATAGCGCCGAAAGCTATAAACTCCCAAAATAGGGCAGAAAGCTATAACGCGGGCCTGAGTTATGTCCCCTAACAGCCACGTTATATCTGGCTTTACTGTGTGCAAATGAGGCAAAAATTTTCTTGAGATAAAATTACATGCGCTGAAATGTTACTGAAGTGAAGTTAGCTTGGAATCTTTATTGCCAACCTCTGGCCAAGAAAGTGGCTGTGATTCACGCCGCATATGAGAGGATAACAGGTCGCGCTAAGTGGAAGAACCGCACATGTGGAACATCGTTGCATCGGGAATGCTCACAGGGGTGCTCGAAAGTAGCATGTTGAGAAGCTTATAAAATGAAAACTGAACAGAATAAGTTTTTAAAACACACCACATGTAGGTCACAAGTGCCGTTAGTGTCAAGATATGCAGAAAACTCTGGGTTCTGAGATTTAATTTTTATGCTGCGAGCCTTTGAAGTTCGCAATTTGCACACCACCTCGAACAAAGTGCCGAGTTCAGAGGCGAATATTTATAAATCAAGCTGCTTAAGGTAATACAAACAATAAACATGTTGCTTTTGCATGCCTATAGTGTAAAGATAAGCAGATAAGTCAGGGTTCCGGACCTCTATTTTTCTTCTATGAGCATTTGAATTTCGCACTTTGTTCGAGGTGTGTGTTCAAATTGCGAACTTCAAAGGCTCGCAGCATAAAAATGAATTCCTGTTACGTGTTGGCTAGCATGACAAAACATAAGCATTGCACACATTTGTATTTCTGCATTGATGCGTACTTTCCTACATTACAAATACATAATATATTGTAATGACCTGGATAATATTTTCGGTGATTAAAAATTTGTAACTAGTGGAAAATATGTGCCTTGAAACTTGATGCATGCCAACATGCTGTGCAGCGTAGGTATGCGCTCTGCAGGCGACTTCGCCCCATCTACGAGCGACCTGAGCTCGGGGCAAGTCAATAACAATGGCAAAGTAATTTCACGTAGCGAGCAAGGAGACTCCACGTGATGGACAGCCGCTTACGTGAAAGTAATTGATGCACTTAATTATGAAATGTACGGCCCGCCCAAAATCCTGCATGCAGATGCCACCCCAGCAATAAAATAAAATATTTTTGATGAATCACTACCCTACTATTTAGCTGTGGAAGAAGTTCCAGCAAATCCACGAGATGGCAGCACCCCTGCAACCGTGTGACGTCAGAACCCGCTAGTCTCAGGAAGAGGTGTTAAAATTTGTCGTCGCCTCCAAGCGGGGAGATAAGAAATGAACGGTGCTGCCGCAACCCCCCGATAAATCTACCCTTGTGTTGACTGTACATTTTCAGGAAGGTCACGAGACTGAACCAATGCATAGTAAGAACAATGGAGTCCAGTGTCGTCGTCGGCGTACGGAACGCAGTGCTTTAGATAGAGCAGACACCTCTATTGAGGGCACAAGTAAGGTCGAACCCCAGTCTCTGGCAACTGAAGTAATACCTCTGCCAATATACCCATTTATTCCTCTTGATCACTGGACACCCCTATACAAATATTTAGGCACCTGTTGGCCAGAGTACAACCCGGAGAGAGATCAGCTTGCTCAGCTGGAACCTCCACCATCAGTAGCCAACGTTACAGTCACCAAGGCAGACCTTCCCGAGGACAAACCGAACATGCACCTCATTAAACTTGCTTTGGGGAAAGCTGCCCGGGTTTGACTCCCGCCAAAGGTAGTCCCCAAATCACGTATGGTAACGCCCTACACGGATTATGTTCCCGCGCGACAACACACTCGGCCCATACGAATAGCCCCAATTTTCCCAGCCAGGCCATCCACTTCCATCCCCACGATCGCTTAAACTGCATCACCATCTCACACACCCCAGGACAACTGGCATCCCATCTATTAGCAACCGTAGTAGTGAGAAACATAGAACTCCCCGGACGGGAAACTATCTCATTCCGTATCACTCTGGGGTTTGACTCATTTCATTTCAGACGGTACCCTTCCATTAAGTGGTCACCCACGGAATCCCTCACCACCACGACCCTGCAGGCCAATATCATTAGCCATTCACGCTGTGGTAGGTTTACTTGACGATTCAGAGAGGGCAGTCAGCGCACCGAGGTATGGTGCGCGTAAAACTTGAAAGGTGTAATGTATTCCAGAGAGTGTGCTTCATAGTGCATGGGAAATATTTCTCAATATTTACAAGGGATTCGCTCTATCCAACAAATTAACACATAACATAAAATTAGTTTGGTGGAGCCAAGGCTGGAACTTAAATGCGGACGGGATTTCATTGTAGAAGGGTACATCGTTTCGCATCTCCCATAGTGACAACCGATAATAGCAGTCAGCAGAACCAATAACCATGACAGCAAAGCGGAATCAGTGTCAGTATCATATCACCATACTGCTCACTCCAGAGCACACTGTCACCATAAGTCACTGACGCCCGATACTTAGCACCACCAGTTTCTGGGCCTGTCGCTGCTAGCCTTTATACGTGACACCATCAACCTTATGATTCATGCTCATTTTGTGCAACAAAAGCAGCAATTATGAGCAAAGATTGAAGTCATTGACCATAACAGAATGCAAGTAGTGGACCTAAAATACACCATAATTGTTTATTGCTTTTCAAAAATGTGGACATGCTGAGCTCAGGACCCTGAAGAAGACCAAACGTTGGAAATGTTACCCCCATCCTCATTTAATCCTCCCCGACCTCCCCCAGGAAGCATGTGTAAACTAAAAATATTTCTTTGAATAGTATACAGAATTTTTGGCTCGTGGGAAATACCAAAATCACATATTTTGGTTTGTATATTTTTTAGTTTAAACTTGCAAAAAAATTTAGTTGACGTAATGCATGTCATGAGAGCATGCTTCCTAACAGCAACACAGTTGGCTGCTGTATTTTGTTAATTTAAAAATTGATATTTCACCACGTAGTGGCTGAAAGCTACAGTTAAAGACCCAAAAATCTGAGCACATTTCATGAATTGTGGGTTTACTTAACATTAAATAAGAACGGTGGATGTATCTTACATTTTTTATTGCATTTCAGAATCCATAGAAATGTATTCAGCATGGCTATACATTAAAAATAATTTGTACCCTTTTATTAACCCAAAATTATATCAGTAGTAGTGTAACAAAAATGCATTTTTGCTGATATTTAGTATTACCAATGATTATAAATTTTTTATAATGATTTAACTACAATGGAAAGTTTCTGAAAATCCGTTTGTATAACCTTCATGCAAAAATGTCCTTTACAATCACCATACTTGGGTCCATTGAGATTTTGTACATGTGTTTTACAATACATTATTAATTAAATTTTGCTATTACTTCAATATTATTTGTGCTTTTACATTTTGGTATTTGATGTTGAATAAGTTATACATTTAGTAGCCAAATATGTATTCACTTTTGTGGAACAATAAAAAAATTTTGCATTCTTACTTAATGCAGTGAAACCTCATTGCGATCCTGTTTATTCTGTTTTCCTATATCTGTACTTTATTTTAGACGGTCCTGACAACTATCCGACTTAACAACATTAAAAAAAACAACACGCTACGACTCTTAAAACATAAATTTCCCGCATCCATCAATCAGATATTCTGCCCGAAAGCCAAAATATATCCAAAATAATCTTTTAGCTATGAAATACAGCTGATTTTTGATGATTCATTCCAGTTATTTACGTTTTACCATATTTCTCATCACTATATTCATAGAAGATTGCTTGCTTCATTAGTTTTTGAACTCTGTGAATGCAAAACAACACTGATAATTAACAACTGGTGCTATCGATAGTATTGTTTACATTCGGCAACCATTTTTCATGTCCTACAGACTACTATTCTTGTTCCTATGTATTTACTGTATTCTGTATCGTTTCCCTCCTGTGTCTGTCTACTTCCTGTAACACAGCTAATTTAACTCTGAACCTAAGTCCTATGTAATCACTCAAGTTACTGCAGTTCAGGGAGATAAAGTACATGGAGGTTAGTAGCTCAGAGGCCAATAAGTACAAGTATCCCGGAGATCTCTTAAGGCACAATATTTTTATTTAGCATAAAATCTTTACATCAATCGGAACATTTAGAATTACTCTTAATTCCCATTCACAATCCATCTTCTCGTATTAAGGTGAAGTTAGACAAGCGATAACTACATACTTGCCTGTCTTTGCCAGAATACTAATTGAGTACCGCCTAACGAAGTCTCGAGAGATAACCTTATGCCCTACTGCCAAATCCGATATTAACGTCTGGGGGCGGGGGTGCACTGCGGCCTTATATTTATACTGTTGGCTGAGTGGGTCAGCACATAGTGTTTAACACATCTACGTTGAATATGGAATATTTGTTGAACCGAAACCATTCCAGATCTTGTGAAATCCTAAAGAAGTTAAGTTGTTATTGTATCATTCACATACAGCATTCTGCAGCCATTTTTTTTCTCGTGGCTACGAGATGTTTGAAAGTGAGTCAGTTACACGAGATAATAGATTACTCTCTGAACGCTTCCAATAGAGCATTACAGATGGCAGCAAATGCCTATTAATTTTGCAGAGCTGACTAACGGTCCTGTTCCAATTCGCAGTTTTAGTTAACTAAATTGTCACGTAACTCGTTTCAGAATACTGAAATGTGGACGTATTTGTTGTTTTTGTATTTACCATGCAACGAAACGTGTTAAATACTAAAAACAAAAACTAATATACCAAAAAGCAAGTCACCGCCATATTTATTTCGAATTCAAGTCGTTTGTTCTAAATGAACCATACCAAAGTACTAAAAATTAAAATACACATTTACCAAGGTCATGTGGTACATCAGTTGCCCTGTATTGTTTGTTTACACAGTCCACAGTGCCGCATTTGTTTTTTCATTCCTGGTAGTATGAAAGTTTTTAATAAAAACACTGACAGTGAATATGGAAGGGACCCAGCATCCACAGTAAACATCCACCATTTGGCAACATTTCAGGAAAAGTAACGAGGAAGAAATTGCAAAGTGCAATTACTGTTGCCAATAATTGAAAACACGTACAGGTACAACATCTACACTAGCAAGACAGTTAAAGTCTGCTCACCCAACACAGTACTTGGTGTTTGAAAAACAACAAAATGAGGCTTGTAGCAATAAATTAAAGAAACTCAACAAATCGACTTCAGTTACATTCCTTTTTGCAAAAGAAGACTAAGTATCGGCAGATCACCCCAAAACCAAATTGATGAACAACAAAATTGCAAAACTTGTATATGGAAATTTTTTACCTTACAGTTTTGTTGATTCACGATAATTCAGTGACTTGATAAATGAAATCATACCAGAATACCAGGTACCATCTAGGACAACTTTAACAAGAACCATAATACCTGAGATGGTCGAAAAAGTAACAGATTCCATAAGTTCGGAATTGGAAGCTACCTGATGTGATATACAATCCTGGTCTCTGACTACAGATTTGTGGGCATCTAGGTCTCATGACTTGCCTCTACATGAAAAATAATTTCGCTATGGAAAAACATATTTTTGCTACCAACTACTTCCCAGAAAGCCACACAGGCGAACAATTTACCACAAGCCTCAGAAATAATGGAGAAATGGAATATTCCACATGGAGAGCAGACTGTCCGTGTGTATGTGGTTTCTGACAATGCCAGGAACCTGTCTGCTGCCATAGCTCTGTCTTCATGGAACCACATATTATGTTTTGCACGTTCCCTTCAGTTGGCTGTGAACTATGTCAAAAACAGTGTTCAGGGCATGAAAAATTGTGTTCAAAGGGCAGTGCCGTTGTCAGTTATTACCACAGAAGCATCCAGGTAAGTTTATTTTTGCCACTTAATTATTTGAATGATATTTGTTTGGAAATTTTACTATACCAGAAAGAAATAGCTAACATTATATATTTTTTTTACAGGCATCAAGTAATCTGAAGCATTTACAAAGGTAAATGAACAAACCAGAGCACAAATTAATTCAAGATTTTGAAACTCACTGGAATAGTGAGTATTTGATGCTGGAACGTCTCCTTGAACAAAGAGAACATCTGTCAGCTGAGCTGTCCTCAGCAAAAGTGGACGGATTCAGTAATTTATAGTGGAAATTAGTGTCAGGTAATTTGGCAGTATTTTCGTAGGCTACAAAAAAAAAACTTTTATTTTACACTACACGTATACTTACAACAAATTTTTTTTATTTTCATGTTATGTACAGTTTCTCAAACCAGTGTACGATGCGACAGAAATGGTTTCAGTATCATACCCCTAATTTAGCATGGTGATACCTATATTGCACGGAATAACAGCTGTGCTCAACAGACTCGTCAGTCAATCACAGCCAGGTGTCTTGTTTGGGAAAGAACTTGTAGAATCAATAAAAACAAGATTTCCAAATCCAAAAGGTATCAAAGAAAATTTACTTTCAATGGTTCTTGATCTTCACTTTAATGATGTGTTACTAGAAAATCATGAAAAAGTTTAAGTAATTAAGCACCTAAAAGAAGAAATACTGAAGCTGATGCCTGATGCCAAGCCTGCACCTCTCCTTTCATCATCACAGCTTCAACATCAGTTTCTTCAATTTGTGACAGCTTTGATCAGTTATCTGAAACCCATTTCTTGGCTAGTGATGGAATAACTGTCGAAGATGAGATTCAGATGTTTTTAAAAGAGAAAACTGATTGAACATCTGATTCGTTGCAGTGGTGGCGAAGCAATGAGTCCAAATATTCTAAAGTGAAGTTGCTTGCATTGAAGTATTTGGTAATTCTTGCCACGTAAGTCAGCAGTCAACGTTTGTTCTCTGCTGCTGGAAATGTTGTCACAAGCAGAAGAGGATCACTATCACAGTGTCATGTTAAGGAACTGACACTTCTTCACGAGTTTATGAAGAAGCAACAAAATAAAATTCTAGCAGTGTTTAATCAGTATGATAGTTGTTAGTATGTTTTGTTCTTTCTTCTTTGGTTTTTGGAAAAACGTAGGAAAAATATGTATTGCTCCAAATGTAGGCTAGTTATGAAAGTAGTTTTTATGTAGGATAGTGAAAGTTCCAAAATTAAAGAAGTTTTGTAAAAAAAAAAAAAACCTTTACACGAGTTGTTCGGGAAATAAACTGGTAATATTCAATCATCATATATCATTCTTCTATGTTTTGTTCTTTATTTTTTTCTGGAACTCTAAATTTATAATACTTTGTATAAATGTAGGCTTCAAGTAATTATGAAAACATGTTAGTATATTCAGAGAACTGCCATAAAAATACAAGTTTGTGAAAAAAATCTGACATTGTTTAATCAGTATTCTTAGTTATAATAAATGTCCATTAGTTTAGTTTCTGTTGAACCCTTCTATTCAATTTAAACCAGATAATAATTTTAGGCTATTTTTTCAAGCAATTTTTTATATGATGAGAATAGACATGCAGCTGTATAAATTCCTAAAAGTTTGAGTTAGAGTTCAAGTTCAAGGAATTTCATTGCTAATAGAGTTCAGTTTGAACCTAAAAATTGAAGATTCGCACACTCCTACCTGCAGTTAATGATAACTGCTCCAGGTGTAAGATATCTTGATGTAACCAATGAATGGGTATGACTGTTTGCTGCAATGGAATGGTGGGTGCTCAAATGTCACAAAGTTGGGGGGTGGCTTCAACAACAATTTGTTGCGGGATAGTAATCTGGCAACCACATGGTACGTGTAATTCGATACTTTCGAGCTTATATTTTGTGACATTTGTTCTGACGCCTGTTCAATAGGGTTGGACTGTCTCAGAAGATAGTATGGTACGTTGACCGCCCTGCCAAGCCCTAGCCTAGCCTACCACAATGAATACTATACCTTCAATTAGGCCTCTGAGGCATTAGGGATTTTATTTCAGCATTCGGTTGCTTGGGGGCAGGATTGCCATGGGCTGGAGGGGAGTCAAACCCCAGAGTGAGTTGAATACAATTGGTTTCCTGGCCTGGGAGTGTGATTCGTCTCACTGTTAGGGCCGCCAATATATGCAGGATGCCAGCGATTCTGTGTGGATGAAAGGGGGAGAAGTTAATTCTAAAGAGCTGATGGAGATGCTTAACCTGGCTGACGAGACTTTAACTGGGTGGGTTGGTTTATGTCCTGGGACGTAATTGATTGCACCGGGGGTCGAACCTGGGTTAATTTCCCCATTGCTAGCATGATGGTACAAAATTTAGGTAGGACTGTGCCCGCGGGATGTGTGACTGGGATTCACTGTCCCGATTTCAGCGTAACATTGCTAATGGTTTTCTCGGGTCGGCTAGCAGGGTTGTCCTGGCGAATAGTCCCGTTTTCCTGGTTCAGCATTTGCTCCTGGATCTCATCCGTAGTGGGGTACAAATTGAAAGATTCGGTTCAGGTTCTGTTCAATAAAAATATTTTGGGTTAAGTTCTAGTTCGGTTCAGTTCCAAAATCTGGGTTCGTCCTATCTCCAAAATTAGTGGTTGTGTGTAAACCAGTGTTGCGGAAGACAGTTAAGCCCACACCAGACTTTGTGCCGTGTCATCAAGCCATGCGCTTCAGTTTATATACCGGCCGGTATCCTGTTAGCAGTCAATAAAGTCAGCTAAGTCATATAGCCTGTGTCGCTGACAGACACGCAAAAACTTTGCCTGACCTTTATATCATCTTCAGCCACCCGATATCACGCGTCAACGTATTACACATATCTTTTAAATTCTTCTCATTAAATGGATAGCTGTAAGAGTGTAAGTTCATAAACATTCATATTAGTTTGTGTACAAGGCTTCAATGAAATAAAACTTATGAAACAAGTGATTTTTTCCCTTAGTGTAGGTCAGGGAAAATAAATGTGATAGACAAGGAAAACCAGGAAAAGTCGGGTAATTTAGTTTAATGTTTTGTGTAGCCACCTTGTCTGTGTAATGTCTGTGTGTTCTGTTGGGGGGGGGGGGGGGGGAGGTACGCTGCGGCCTAATATTTATACTGTTTGCAGAGTGGGTCAGCGGTCTCTTTACCAAACATTGACTGAGTGTGCAGCCAGACGTGGGTTGGCGACATTGAGAATTAATTGCACATTCTCTGACACTGTATTCAACTATCGGTGGTCTAGTTGTTGTAAATGGAATTTGGAATGAGCATGAGGTTAGGGCCGTGGCATTATTTTGACGGGCGTGGATTATTATCGGTACTATCTGCTGCGTGTTTGTTTAGAATTGTAAGGGTTAGATAAAGACTTGTCAAGTAATGATTTGTAAAAATTGTCGCGTGTAAATAAGTTGTGGTTATTTGAACCGAGAGCTCAAACGGGACTTGGCCGACGAAGAAACACTGAACAAAAAATATTCATGTAAATAAAAATTAAATTTTGCTCAATTATTTCAATAATTGAAGTTTTTACTATAATGTGAATATTTATGATAAATTGATTTGAATAAGTTATTTTAATAACATATTTAGACTGTTGGTTTAAACTAAAATGCATTTTGAGGTTACGCACAATATTTCTCAGGTCTAAAATCCATGTCCGCTTCCATCGTTTTCCCGCGTGCGCGTGCGTGTGTGTGTGTTTTTTTTTTTTTTTTTTTTTTTCTCGCTGAAAAACAAATATTGAATAATCCACTGTATTGTATTAAACATTAGTGTGTAATTCTGCAATTGCAACTGCAGTATCTGAAACTTAAGGGTAGTATCCTGCCACAAGTTTTTGTTAGATGTAATGCATTGTAATCTGTAAAAGTAATTTATAGTTGAGCGTAGTACTTTTTGATGTTTTTATTTCTTTGTCATCTAAATTGGACAAACATTAGATATAATCAGTGGCAGTACATGGCAATGATTGATGTGTTTTTCAGGCCACTTGCTTGTCTGCCCAAACGGATGGAAATGCAGATGTTTCTGCTATTGAGGAGCGAGCTTCTTTGTATTGGAATGCTGCCCTCCCATGTTGGAGAGGCTGCAACGCAACCAGAGTGTGCGGCCCCCATATTGTTCGCTGTTTGAATATCGAGGGTATGCTATTATTTTCCCCATTTCTTATATTTTTACCATATGTTAATTTTTTAAAACATTTCCTTAAATTTATTCGAAAGGCTAGTTCTTTAAAAAGTTGGTCTTCAGTGAGAAATCTAAAAGTTGTTCATTTGACTTTACTATAGGCTGTTCGTGATAAAGTAAGCACTTTTGAAATTGAACATAGTAAAAAATCACTCCCCTGAACTATATGTTTTAATTTTAGTTGCAACGGCAGCAGCACCTAGTTAATTTGGCAGTAAACTACTAGAAATATTTCCATGTTTTAATGCCTTACTATAGGTGGTTCACTGTAAAGTGAGCACTTATTAAGGCCCTCACAAAAGGCATTAATCCCTAATATATTTTATTGCATTATCAGACCTAACTTTTAAGAATGATTAAATGTATACACTGTGTTTAGTAGTCATATTGCAATGTTTACATTAAAAAGTGGCAGAAAGGTAAAAATTAATTGAACTTGAACAGGGACAAAAAGGACTCACTTTATCATGAATAGCCTATAGCCTATAGTCGAAAAATTAAAAATTGTCACTTATAATTTAGTTTCTTTTTGTTGCTGAATACATTTGAGAATAAAACTTTGCTTGATTGTAACACATTTATGTTTCTAATAATTGCACATCCTCGCATGACTGATGCAACTGATGCATTACACTTTTTTTAACAATGGTGAATCAAAGACTTCAGCTCCGTCCTACTCTTAGTTTTGCGTGGGAGTTTTGAAGTAACATCACCATTTGTCCTATTTTGTGATGAGATTGTTATATCTACTGTATAGATTGTTTTATTCACAGGCCCACCGTAATTATGCATATAGGCAACGAGTTCTTTTACCCGTCGCTAGATAGCACTCCTGGTAGGATTTTAATTTGTCTTTGCTTCCCATCTTCCAGCCGGCCGGTGACATTAAGTTTTCAGTCGTGCATTCGCTACTTCCCGCTCAGTGACCACCCCTCACCCTCATGACACCGGGGCAATAAGCATCGGGTACCGGCCTGGAGTATAAAAGGTACAGTTTTCGACTCCGGACCAGTTTTCAGTTGTCCAGCACCCACTCCTTGGACGCTGACCAGCCTGCAACTTTAAGCCTTTGCTTAGGGCAGTTCTCTTACTCCCACACCACTAGTCACTGGGGAAGGATCAAACTGCCAGCCGAGCACTCGTTTCTCAGACACTACCCTACTTCAACTTCACTACGCTGCAGTCTCCAGCACGTGCTACTTGGAACAGTTTGCTAGTTAAGCCCCTTTGCTCTTCGAGTAATCTTGACCACTCGACCTCTACGTTAGTCAAGTGTCACTCTTCTCGACGAACCTTGCTAACCCACCTCCCTATTCTACAAGGATTTGCCAGAGCAAAGGAATCCTATCCTCGCAGCCGTCCTCAGGAATAATCCCATGCTATCTTAGCTTAGTCTTTCTAGTGACGCATCTGTATTTGAGTGTTACGTCGCGACACACAGGTAACAATAGGAGAGGGAAACTGCATAGTTTATTCAACGCTATGCACCCACCTTATCACAGTCAGATTTCTACCAGTCTCCTCTACTGGATTTTCAGGTAGCTTCCGGGCAACAGCTCGTGCTGATGCAGGAGTTAGATTATGTCGCCACGTGCATTTCCTGACAAACGGAATTAAAAGGGTGGGTACTGCAATCCCTGCAGACCTATCACTTGCTGTCTGTTGACTCCTCGTGGGAAGGGAACACAGGTGATCCCAGGAAAGTTATTCAAACTAGCCAAAACACTCCATTTTACCAACAAGTACCTAGAGAGGTTATCCTTTCTCTTTACAGTGTTGATAGAACAGGGGTTCCAACATAGGTACACTGACCCTGCACCAGCTTGTTGACTCTGTGTTCGCCAATCTATCCACTGCGTATCCGTGCATTGAGTTGGAAAGACCCAGTCACGGCAGTCACACAAATCCAAGACGGTCCGGCCTGACTTCCAGTGCATACCACGGATCCGTGCCAGATACCGGAATAGGATGTCCACTCAGCAGACAGCCCTCACATCGTCCTGCATGTAAATCGCTATATAAGGAGCCTGCCTACCTTATATCGGTCAATGAGGGTGTTTGTGTTTCCCGATGACCTATTTCAGAAGGCAGAGATTGAAGGAAAGAGTGAAGCTGACCTTACTAGCTTCTCGATGCCCGCATGAGCTATCCCCTGCACTTGTTGCCTCCGTAGCTAAGTTCAACCCTAGGGTGCAGGACCAGTTATTAAGGCACTTGCAGGATCCTGTGACACCTGAGACACCAAGGGACTTGTTCACCGAACCAGTATGCATTGGCCCAGAAGATAACTCGTGTGTAATAGGCCTCTTCAGCTAACCTGAACGACCACCCACTCCGGCCTTACTGTACTTGGTCCAGTTGTACTTTATCCAGCCCTTCCACCGATTCAACTCAGACCTGCAGCACTTTCACCAGCTTCCTCACAGTCCATTGTTGAATGCCATCCTACCATGCTCAGGCCAAGTATCCCCATCAAGGTAGTGCCTCCCCAAATGCAAGATAGTATTAGCCAACCCTGACTGTGCCCTGCCGGCAAGTAACCAGGCCATTCCTGTACAACGGACTAACATCAGTGCCCCATCAGGACAATACCCCCACAGGAGATAGGAGCGTTCTGCCTAGCACCTAAATAAAAAGGACCAAGCCTACACGACGTGCAAGTTCTGACTCCCGGGTACATTATGCATTACAATGTTCAAATTACATTATTTATGGTTTTTTCTTCCCGTCTGTGCTCCTGTGCTAACAAAACAATATTTCATGACAGGGTTTCCATGCACAGGAAACACTGGGAAATATCAGGGATTTTTATGTACAGGGAAATGTCAGGGAATTTTTCATTTGTGTTAGGGAAAATGTAAATCATTGCTACTCTGTAAAATTTGTTATTTGTGTGAATACAGGGTAAGTAATGTAGCTATGAGCATATGTTTTAAAATTTTAATTAAGTTTGTGAACTGGTAATAATACATCTTTGCCATATGAAATAGGTTCTATACATATTAAATAGAGAAGGGTCAAACGTTCAAATTTTGAATTGAACCCGAACTTTAATGTTATACTTCGTTAAGTTCGAAATTTATTGCCGTGTGAAAAATTGGTTCTACATACGTTCGAAAAATTTGCCACAAATGAACATCATTAACGAACTTTGAATTAAACTTACTTCACTGTATAACTGCACAAAAAATTACCGAACGAGTTTTTTTTTTTTTGACAACTTTTTTATCTTCAACTGTATACTGTATAAAACTGGGTACTTTCCTTTATTAATTTATAGCATTTTTAAATTATAAATGATTGTACACAAAATAAGTGATTTTCTTGAGTTTGTAAAAAATTACATTTTCAATTAATATATTTTTTGTTTTGCTAATTTGTGGTTTTCACATACTTTTAAAATTACTAGAAAGATACATTTGTCAGTGTTTTAATAAATTACATTTTATCCTTGAAGAATAAATACTGCATCCCATACTATCTCCTAACTTAACAAGAATTAACTGGAAGTAACGCACGTAAAACCAGGTGAAGGAGACCTGGGTCTGACCTGAACGAAACAGAGTGACTAGGTATCCATTATAACAGCTGCCCTATCTCAATGCCTGTTGTCCAGAAGGGACTTTTGGGGCCACTATCAGAAAGGCATTGGGGTGTTATCACTACCGGAAGGGTAGTGTGGATGCCGTTAACCAGAAGAGTGTTGACAGTATAAGGGGTCAAAGACTTCTTTGTGGGTTGCTGTTGAAGGTCTGGTAGAGCTTGTGGTAAGTCTGGAAGAAGGTGGTGTCAGCAGAACACCCCAACACACTAGGTGGTGGAGCAAGCTGCTGGAGATGAACTCAAGAAGAACTGGAGACAACTGGTGTTCCTCACCAGCGCAAAGCTTTACATTCTACCTTCCCCCTGGCTTGTCTGGGAATTGTGGGTGTGGGCGGTAATGAGCTCCACTTGGGCAGAGCTTCGCACTTTAGTGCCAGTGCTCAGCTCATGACTGAAGTAGGTTGCTTTGTAATCTGGTCTTGCCTGCTGGTTAGGCTTCCTTCATACGTCAAGGGGGTTGATATGACGTCTGTCATAAGGGCGAACAAAGCAAGCTTGGTAAATGTATCCGTGGGTGCCCCCGCAACAAGGGCCGTACTTGTAAGCACTCGTAGCTAGTTGTCCAGGGTTCAAACCCCACCTGGGAGTGACGTGTAAGCACATTCAGGAGAGGCGAAGTCGTGTTTATTATAGTTAGAATAAGCTTAATGCATCAAACTTTAAAGCCAGAAATTATGTGGCGCAGCCCTGCGCCCCAACCCACTTAAGCTAACACACGGCCTGCTGAACAACCGTGTAATGATGTATATAGAGTCCTTTCCCAATTTCTTTAGACGTTTTGAAACAAACCTTTGAATAACCACCCTAGGTCAGTTCTGCCTTTTTAATGGGTTCTTATCCATTTTAACGTATTTTCAACCCTAGGAAAATCTCCAAGAACGGATTTCCTTTTTAGTCAATATTGTGATCTGATATTTTCATGTATGTACTACCAATAAACCAGAGGATTATAGAGTGGTAATGTTGGAGTATGAGGGACTCAAGTGCTGCAATTTTTTTTCAGCAGTTGCCTTTCATATACGAAGTACTAAAGTGATAGATTGTCACTTCTGGAGGTTAAAGGGTGGAAGGGACATGCCTCCCTGCTGTGAGATAATCATCTACAGGAAGGTTTGAGTAAGAGAAAGAGAAATGCTGTTTCCACCCCACTGTATCTCGCTGTGACAAGAACAAAATTGAATTATGCCGAGAAATTTGATACATGACCGTGTGGATTTAATATTTTTTATTTGATAAGTTTAAAACATAAATTGCTTAAGTTGCAGTGACCTAAATTAAAAAGTAAATTACTAAATATATTTTGAGTGCTACTTTTATTCTCTAATTTTGAAGAATTAATGTGAATTTAATAAACAAGTAATTATAAGTGTGAGTGGACAATAGAATTACCAAGGTTTGTACATTCCAAACAAAAACATTTACATTATATGTAGGTAAACGTCCTTCATATACATTTTTTTTCTGTAATTTGCCAATTTTTTTTAACTCCAAGCATTTTACAGGATTTGACCAATTGATTCCAGGATTTTATATAATTTTGATATACGAGACCCAGTATTTCAGCTTCAGGGCTAGTGGCAGCCTTGCCCTAGGTGTAACATGTCAACCTGTTTTTTCAATAACTTTTACAATACATATATATGATACCGTTGACGCGTGACAGTTCTGGCTGTGTCCCTACCCTGGGTTACTTGCTCAACACTAGGCGAGCCGCTTAGTCTGTTCTGGGCACAGGGGCCCACCCGGTGTACAACATGGGCCTAGTGGGTTGGCAACTTAGTACAAAGTTTGACTTTACAACCTTTATGTGACGAGGTGCAGGTTTAGGTTAACGTGTGCTGCTTATACTAGTTGTCTACTTGAACCACCCACGTGAGAGTTGTGCACGTACTACATTGCACATAAATTCTCTGCTGCTTAAATCTCCCGGGCGGCCGAGCACATGGCCACAAGGTTATGCAACCAGCGAGCATGACGCTTCCCCCCCTCCCCCCCCCCCCCCCCCCCCCCACGCTGAGTGCCAACAAGCTTTAGCCACTTTGGATGCGGCCGAGCGCCGCCGAAGATACACGAACCAAGGAACACTGACAAGAGGGTTCCCACTTCCCACGCCAGCCTCCATGGCAGGACGTCACGTGCCTTCGGTGCACTCCGCTATGGCAGCTTAGACTTCTCCCTATATAAGTCCGTGGGCAGCAGGGTTCAAGCAGTTATTCGTATTATTCTCTTGAGTTCACCCAAAGCACTCCTTAGTGCTGGGGCCTCCAGCGAAACTTCGAGTCTTCTGTAGCCATTGCGGCTACCCTCTGCAACAACAGTCTTCAACACCCAACAAACACGAATATACCTTGCTACTTAAACCTTAACTTCTTTTGTCTCCTACTGACACCTGCATTAGACAGCTTTAGTTGAGCAGTTAAATATTCCGTTTTCTAGTTCACTTTCCCTCTAGCTTAGAACCAGAACGCCTACACCTGGCTACCATAGGTTTTCCTTCAGTACTCTGTCTGCTTGGTAAGAGATAGCATGAATCACTATTTTTATTGAGTTCTCAATAAATATTGAGAACTCAATAAATATAGCTTGTTCTCTACCCTAACGCTTTCATTTCTAGAGTAACATCTACTTCATTCACTAGGAATAAGTTGCACTGCGCACTACTGACAGAAACCGGTACTTTTGTAAATCGGAACTAGCTTTACTGAGGCCCCCCATCTGGAGACCTCTAGTCTGGAAAACACCCATTAGACGTCCGCCTGTTGCTTCCTATTGCACCCGAGCACCGAGGTGCTGGGAGGAAGGAACAAAGGAGCCACGACCACTAGGAAAAGCTTCCACCAAGGAGAGAGAGCAAACCTAGCCTGTATCTCCTACCAGAGCACCTAGTTTCTGGGGGCGATATTGGCCTGGGTGTTGCGGCCTGGCTTTGGCTGGAAACTCACATCCAGTAGTAGTAATGGTGGCCCATATGGCTCAACGTCGCTGATCTGCCTGCAGACGTGGGGGATCAGTGGAGACACTTACAGAGCTTGTGCCACGAATTAGCTACTGGACCTAACTCTCGTAGGGTATAGTTTCTTGTCTGAAGTGCACACCGTATCTTGTTCAGCAGTGAACCAAACTCTATGACTCACAAGATAAGACACAGCCGATTGCTCATCTAGCTGGCCAGCAGCGGAGACCTTAGCCCCTTCTACCCAAGAAAGACAAAACGGAACAGGACCGCACCGCCTCACTGAGATTGCAGGTAGTCTCGATTGTCCACGTGGTACAATCTATTCATTTTTCACCGCTTGTCTGCACCATTCCCTAGTACCATGCGTAGGTGAGGGGTTTAGTCTACCGGATTGAAGCTAGGTACCGTCTAGCCTATCCTAACTTCTGGAGTCAAGAGTCGGTGGACTGAACTTGAAGTACAACATAATTTAACTCAAGAACTGTAACAACAGTTTCACTCTGCCAATCAATCCACATTACCAACCGGCCAAAGATCTTCCGAGTAAGTCAGGTTTCTAACACCTCCCGTCAGCTACCTATAACTGCGCACTTTGTCTAGCGCATCAAATCTCGACGACCGTACCACGCAGTCAATAGCCAGGCACACGCAGTCAATAGCCAGGCACACGTCAATGTGGTGGTGCAATAGTATGGTGAGGTGTTGGGTGCATTCCTGCACACTTTTGGTTTCTGCTACCATAGTTGCATTTGACTGGAGGGTGGTAGGCTCTGGTATGAGAGCCGGTGGCTGTTTTAGCGTGCTGTCCAGTCGTATACCAAATAGTGCCTCCTGCACTATTGGATGGTATCCTTCCGCGACCCTAGTGGGTGGCTTGAACAAGTTTACGGGTGTGACGGTGGGTGCTCTTATGGTGAGGCATCTCAGGAGTGCAGCTTGCTCACATGGACTAAGTGACCCGTACCCACTGGGAAGGATTGCGTACTCCCTGGTGGTGAAGTTTGGCAATAGCACTCGTCTTGGCCCGTTTCTCCACTCCACCCGTACGGGTGCAAGGTATTAGGCACAAAACTCGGAGCTGCAGGAGGTTGGCAGTTCACGTCTCATTGTTCGCGTGTAGGTGCAAATTACTGCAGCTAACACCGCCTCACTCTTGATGACTTTACCAGGTAGACACATCGTGGGCTGCGGGGTAATGGTTGCAGGAACCGCACTGTGTTATCCCGCAAGGGTAGATTTCCCTGCACCAGGATGCAGTCCTCTCGGCACCACTAGGGAGCGATGAGAGTTGAGCATCTAGCCGGCAAGTCTATCACACTGGAAGCATACCTAGTGTTGTGGCTCTACCGTTCCTCTCACGTGGTGCAGGGAACGGGTGGCCTTCCAATACTGATGAGGTGAAGGTCCAATAGTCACTGGTCTACCCGGACTCCAAGAAGATCCCTTCCTCTGCACCACAAATGGAGTGATGAGGTAGGGGCGACTTCGAGCTGGCAAGCCAACTTCCAGGGGACGGTATCCTAGTGTCATGGCTCTACCTTTCACTGCCGGGGCAGAGAATGTGTGGCCTTGCAGGGATACACTGTATTGGTGTTAGTGTGCATTGGGAAAGATAAAAATACTGTCTCCTGCCAAGTCCTCCATCTCCAATATGACACAGGGAAGGAGCTCGGAGTGAAAGTCAAGAGAACTAGTATGATCAGTGTTTATTTATCCTAAGGAAATACACAGCTGGCAGAGTTGCTATCTCCTAATTTCCCACGTACTATGCGGATGGTAAACACCCTATTGTAATATAGGGAATGGTGCCCTGGGCAAAGCTACCGGAATAGGCAGTTAGCTGGTGCATCTGTAACCTTGGGGTGCACTTTACTCTCATGTTTGTCCGTAAGGGATCGAACTAGTCTGTGTTGTAACTGTCTACAGCCGCTGGTTCTCCCTTCTGTAAGGCGCTGGAGTGGATCTTCGGCCCCACGAGGTGAGCGATGAAGTAAGGATGGGTTTAAGCCTTGGCATCAGAGCTGGAGCGATGAGGGCTCAGGAGGAGTGATCGAGAACTGTAGCAGAACTGGCAATCAGGAGGCCGCAATGCACGTCCTTATATACTTCTCGGCCATCCCTTATTCCACTGGCATAGGGCATCTGGAGAGAGGGAACAGCGGGTGCAAACCCAGTGCTTAGATCCTCTGAGCGTGTGTCATCGTGGAGTGCGGTGAGATCTAGGTATCTTGCATGTGGCTTCATCTTGCGGCACACTGCTCTACTCGCCCCGGACATCTTACCTGGTCTCTGTGGCTCATCGGGCAAGATAATAAATTATTATTAGGACGTCTGTCCCGGCCCGGCAGGTAAGACAGTCTTGCAGGCGGCGGCGACGTTACTCAGGGACAAGCTGTTCGGGCATTGAATTGAGAAGAGATAAATATTTGTATGCGGGAATGTAGAACTGTCCCCATATCAGGATTTTATTTCTCTCTGGTGCCGGCTTTGCTCCGGGTGCAGCTCGCTCTAGACGACCTCATCTCTCTCGGTTTCACACACAATGTTGTCTTCTTCCTCTCTCCCTCTTCTCGTTTGCAGCCGGCCAGTTAAGCAACATGCAGCAATGTGGAGTGTAAGATAAGTGTCGCGAGGGGGGTCCGGTGTCTGTCATAACGCGTGGCATTCGGATTATAGTGTGCCGACCTACATCATAGCTGTAAGGCTTGGTTACTGACAATATTATTTGTACAAATCGAAGGAAAGAGCACACACATTATCCGGCACACAGAATAAGTTTCGACCCATGGGAGTTAATTTATATATAATAATTATATAAAAAAATTAAATGAAAATATGCCCCAAAGCCTCACTCGTGAGGCATGTTTTCTAGCTAACTGCTGTGTCCACCTGGTGCAGTAGAGTGTGTAGGCCCTGCCTTTGGCCTCCCTCTCTTAACACACAGCAGAATGTGGTTTAAAAAACTATGGGGTTTTACACAGCCGAGACTTTCCATCATCTCATCTGCGCACTAATGTGGGGGAAGTGATTATATGGGTAAATGTGACAGTCGCACTTGACCATCTTATTTCAAATAGAGAAGAAAGACACAGAATCCTGATCATGCAACAAAGAGAGCACTCAAGTTTACAACAAATTGAGGTTTGCAATTTTCTTCACACTACGTTCTTGCTGATATGAATGTCTTTATGGGGTTTTGTTTTACTGGTATTTTCACTTGACTAAACGTTTACATATTTACAACATGATGGTTTCATTCACAGAATTCCTCAACAAATGACTTTAACAAACAGTTTTGTCTGAGATAGTTACGTTAACAAAGCCAATCATTAATAATTCAGCTTTTTTTTTTTCAAACATGACTTGTTTATTCTGACATCAGTGGTAGTTTATCTACAACTAGGTTGTATGAGATACACACAAAAACATTTATTTACGGCATGTTTTCAGAATTAGAACTTTACTGATTTTGCCTCTGATTTTCACTGTTTATACCACATCTGATTACTAGTTGCATTCACGCTACTTGTTCAGTTCAGGCAACCAGTAGTAAAACTTTTCCTCAACCAAAAGTAAATTACGTTAGTCTTTTCTCCTACTCATTCATAAGAGGCTAAAGCAAACAAAATCATTATATATATATGGCACTTGCTCATCGACAGAATATTTACATTGTATGCTGGCAGCTGGCTTTCTCCCAGCTGTCTCTCATTGCTACACAGGTTTCCCTTCTACAGGATCACAGACTAAAGGTCACCCCTGAGCTAATCTTGGGGCTCTTTTGATTTGAAGTATTTCATTACCCCGTCTGCGTACGTCGACGGTACGCCTACACTATCTTGTGGGAAGTACTACTTGCAGTGCGCTAACTCACTGGCGTATGTTGTAGGGTGGAGCGGAGCTTACCTCTCATTTTCTTCATGGGTCTGCCTCGCTTTATCACGGCAATGTGTGATGCAATAGGCCACGCAAATTTCGTTGGTGGCCTCCATGATTGTACATGGTACCGACCTGGTACCGCGCTGCCTGGCAGGAGCGGTGAGGCAGCATGCGTGGGCGTGGCAGGATATGTGATGTAGACTCCCTTGTGCCCATGGTCTCTGACTGATCGGCAGGCGATGTGGGTGCGCTGATGGGCTCCCGGCCCATCGTGGATGCCAGAGAGGTGGCCGCCAGAGGTAGTGATTCTTGTGGTGCTACTATCTCTATAGTGGAGATGTTACCTGGCAGCATATCCACCTCCCAGGCGGAACTGGTGTGGTGCCCCAGGTGTCCAGCTCGGCATGAACCGACTCCAGGGTTGCTGATGCTGTAAAGGGCAGGTCTTCTGATGGTTGTTCTTCTTCTGCCCCCTCCGGCCGACGCTGTAGCATCTTCTGTTTCTGGCATGGGATACACAACCGTGGTCGCAGCTGTTCCTGATTCTAGGGTAGTTCTTGGGGCGGACAGTGGTTCATCCAAGTACTTTGCGGCCACCAGCACATGTTCGATGAGGGCCTCACAATTGGCCTGTTAAGATACGGAGATCTGAAGGCTTCCTCGCTGTCGGTTGGGACGTAATGGAACTCGGTACCGGCACTTCCGGTTGAGGCTGGAAGTTTCTTTGTCTGAGGTGCTTGTGTGGCTTGACTGAGCTCCGGAGAAAACGATCTTTCCTTCTCAGATTGAGTCACATTGCTAGACTTACTGCCCCTTTCTTTGACCAGTTATTGCAGGCGTTGCTTCCGTCATTTTACCCTGTCGAGTGGACTGTGTCAGAATAACTCGCTCGCGCTAGGAGTTAGTTTTCCCCCTTAGAGCCCCATTTTGGTTTTGAAGTCCGTGGAGGTTGAGAGTATCCTACGGCTCGCTGTTCCTGGAGCGAATTGTACAAGGATAGAATGCGAGTGTGTGATGTTGGGAATTCTAGGTGGCCATTGGCAGCAAGAGGGGGAAAAACTGGAAATTCTTAGGGAAGACGGGAAATTCCGAGAGGAAAAAGGTAAATCCGGTGTACTGCCTGCCATAATGGCCACCCACAGCAAGCGTGGACGGGGTAGTTTCCCATTGCGAATCCCCGGGCCGGCCCAAGGTGGCTCCTAGCAGGAACTGGCTTGGGCTGGCATTTGTAGCTTTGTTTGTCCTCCATCATAGGGCAAACAACATTCTCCGGATGTGTTTTTCTCAGTGGTTATGGTCGTCCCCGATGCTCTCCCGCAGGATTTTATTTATTTCTTGGTTCCTGAGTCGGTTTAGCTTGAGGGTGGTATGGTGTAGAGGTCCATGTCTCCACTCCCGATTCTTCGCAGGTGGTGAGCCACTGCCAGTTGGTGAATTGTGTCCTGTTGTCCTTTAGCAAGCACTGCGGATAACCGCACCTAGGGAATATTTCATTCTCAAATTTCCTGATTTTTTGTGAGTTTCTTGGCAGGGCAGGGGAAAGACTTCTACCCAGCGGGAAAATATGTCTGGTTACCACGAGTATAAAACGGTTCCCACAAGTGCTGCAGGGATAGGGGTCCAGCAAATTTACTGCCACATGTGTCCAGGGAGTTTGTGGGCATCGTGGCTTGGTCATTGTAGGTGGTGCAGGTTGCACTTTCCCCCTGCAGCATTTCTTGCAACTTCCCCATAGTGTCTGATATCTTGGCTCATCCTGTTCCAGATGTACTGGCCAGCAATGTCTGCCAGGGTTTCATTAGTTCCCGGATGAGCGGCTTCGGGGTGATTGTGATAGTGGTGGCAAATATCTGCGCGGAGGGCTTTAGATACCCAAATTCACCATTTTCCCTCGCCTGCCCATTGCGGGACCATGCTGTCTCATCGCAGAGTTCGAGGCGTCTTGGATGCGTCTTGAGTAGGCCCTGGATGTTAGGGTCTTGCTGTTGATGGGCCCCTATTTGGTCCCCACAGATTCAGAGTTGCAGTAAGCGAATATGTTCTTCGGGGGTGGACTTCTTGGGGTGGCTGTTGTACCATGCGGTCCCAATCTTCCTCGTCTTTTTTGGTGAAGTCCAGGTCCAGCTGGCGAGACAGGCATCTGGTAGGTTATTTGTTTTGGCGCGACAGTGCTGCACCAATAATGAAATTTGGTTAAAAACATGTAACATCTTCCCTCGCTGCTTTTGACTCCTGCAGCAACTGGAGCGCCTTGATATCCATTCAAAGGATGTGATGTGTATGTTCTGAATAGTACCGGTATTTTCACACCACCCATATTACAGCCAAGCATTCTTGCTTATTTACTTTTTTGCGTGGCTCGGTTGAGTTGAAGCGGGTGTTGGTGTAAGCCATTACTCGCGAATCTCCTTTTTGATTTTCTTGGTAAAGGATGGCTCCAATGCCATTTTGACATTGTAAGGCGTCTGGAGTATTAAGGGCCCCTCCCCTTTGGGCCGGTGTAGTTTGATTTTTTGAATGCTCTTTTTCAGTGTGTGAAATGCTGTACGATGCCCTGGTCCCCATCGCCACCTAGCATTCTTTTCTACGAGGGGGTGTAGGGGTGCCATCAGTTTGGCAATGTCCGGTTTGAAGTCCCTCAGCCAGTTGCAAAGTCTCCAGAATCACCGGAGTTGTTTCTTGGTGGTGGGCTCGTCAGCCTTCTGGATGGCTTGTGTAGAGTTTGCCTGGGGTAGATTGCCACTCGGTGACACCATGTGGCTGAGGTTTTCCCAAAGAGGCTCTTCGATAACTTGGCAGTCATGCCATGGATTTTGAGACATTCGAGAACACGTTGCAGGTGTGTCAGGTGAACTTCCCAGGTCTTGGAATTTATGACGACGTCAAGGTATGCAAAGCAAGAACTGTCCATTGTATCCAGTTAGTACTTCCGACAACATGAGCATCTGGAAGGTGGTGGTTGCATTTTTCAGCCCAAAGGGCATAACAAGGAACTGTAGAGTTTCGCCTTCATGGCTGGTAAAGACCGTGTAACGTCGACTATGGGTGTATGGCTATTTGCCAATACCCTAATTGTTGGTCGAGGGTACTGAAAATCTGTGCTTCTCCGATATCGCGTAGCGTATGAGCCAGATTGATGGCCGGTGGAGCAACGGGATGGGCGACGTCATTTAAAGCCTTGTATTTCACACAGAACCTCAGCTGTATGTACTTCTTAGGTACCAATATAACGTTTGAATTGTAGGGTGAATCTGACGGCTCGATGATGCCCTGCTGTTTCATATCTTTTATCTGATCCATGATCAGTTGGCACTGACTGGCAGGGGTAACCTACCTAGTATAACCATCTCCTGTAGCCTGGGAGCTACAATGAACTCGCCGTGCTGGTTATTTTCTGTATGGCGAAAGTGAGCGTGATTCTCGTGTCTACTGCCAGGGTACAGTTGGTTTGGCCATTCGGACGGTTTTCAGTTGGGGCCGTAACAATTTCCATTGTTCGCCCGAGAGTAAGTCACTGCAGATAAAATTTCCGGTGGCCGCAGTCAAGTAATGCTGGCATGTTTTGGCCGTTTAACCTGATTTCTACATGAGGAACCTCAGGTGATTCGGCTTCTTCGTCCATTAGTTGGATGACGGGCCATTTGGTGCCAGCAGTCGATCCTTTTGATTTGCAGACGTCTGCATTTCCCGCTGGATAGGATCCCTTTGATGGGTTGAGAGTGGGTCGCAGGCCACCAGTTGCACTCCTTTATTCCTCGCGTGCGCGTGGTGCTGGCCGTGTAGGGCAGTCTTTATGAAAGTGATAGCTGGAACAGAACCAACACTTGGGAAGATTACGCGTGGGTGGCGCAGGGGATGTGCCTTGACCTCCTTTTGTGTAGTTTTCTCTGCTCCTGCAGTTTTGCTTGGTTTTGGGCATTCTAGATGGGCCTGCATATGCAAATTGCACTCTATTTGACACGTCCTGTATACAAGCTCTTCAATGTCTGGATGTTTTGGTAAAATTAAGAGGTTTCGCATCTGTGGCAACAGCATGTGGGTGATGTGTCATACGCAGCATTCCTCATTTTCCTCCGGGAAAATTTGCCGGAACATTTGCACCTTCTGGCGGATTAATATTTCAGTTTCTTCATCGAGGGACTGGTCTGACTGTAAAATGCCATGGTTAAGTTGGCTAATACCTCCTTGCTGGTGAATCTTTAGCTAGTCAGTTTTCGAAATTGTGTCCACTCTGTTTATAAACTTCCCATACTTCTGCCACCTGTCAAGTGCTTTTCCTTTTCAAAGTCTCTCAAAAAGGAAAACTGGTTTTCATGCGGTCGGCCTGTGAAGTCGGGGAATTTGAGATCCCCGGATTAATGGCATAATTCAGTCTTCTTCGCGGGTCCGAGATTATGTGGCCGGTGTTCCGAGTCTTGTTGGCAGACGTCACATCCGTAGACCATTCCCGGCCGAGTCACCCGTTCGTGTAGCCAACCTATCCAGACGTGGTAAAATGTTTCGGTGCAGATATGGCATCTCACTGTGTATTGATCCTGCCCTTGGCAGGTTATCCAGCGGTATGCCTTTGCGCATTGGTTGTTCAGGAGGGCATCTACAGTTTCCACTGAGAGCTCCCACACTACCTAATTGGTGTGCGACGTCTTTGGGGTTTTCTTGAGCACTACGGGGTGTTTTCCGACTCCCCAAAGTCTGGTGTGGGTTTTCTTTTAGCCCAGGTTAGTTTTCTCGCCTCAGGGTTGTACTGGCCTGGCCTGGTCTGGCCTAATTTGTTTCCAATTTTGACGAGTGCCCCGCGTTGGATGCCATAAAGTACCCTTCTTGACGCTTTACAGTCCTGGCTGTCTGACTGTCCCTGCCCTGAGTTGCTTGCTCAATGCTAGACGAGCCGTGTCTTAAGGTGGCTTAGTCTATTCTGGACACAGACCCCCCCCCTCAATCTACATCACAGGCCTAGTGAGTCGGCGACTTGGTACAAAGTTTGACTCTACAACCTTTGTGCTGCAAGGTGCAGGTTTAGGTAGTGGTGCAATAGGGCAGCGAGGTGGTTGGGTGTGTGCCTGCACACTTTCGGTTTCCCCTACCGTAGTTGCACTCGACTGAGGGGGTGATAGGCTCTGGTATGGGAGCCGGTGGCGGTTCTGCGTGCTGTCCTGTCGTATGCCAAACAGTGCCTCCTGCACTATAAGATGGTATCCTACTGCGACCCTGGTGGGTGGCTCCAACAAGTCTATGGGCGTGACGGTGGGTGCTGATACGGTGTGGCATCTCAGGAGTGCAGCTTGCCCACGTGGACTAAGCGACCTGTGCCTGCTGGGAAGGATACGTAACTCCTGGGAAATTTGGCAATAGCTCTCGTCTTCTTGGCCCATCTCTTCACCCATACGGGTGTAAAGCATTAGGCACAAAACTCGGAACTGCAGGAGGTTGGCAGTTGAAGTATCAGTGTTCACGTGTAGGTGCAAATTACTGCCGCCAACACCGCCTCACTCTTGATGAGACTACTAGGTAGAGACGTTGTGAGCTACGGGGTGATTGTTGCGGGAACCGCACTGTGTTGTCCCGCGGAGGTAAATTTCCCTGCACCAGGATGCAACCCTCTTGGCACCACTACGGAGCGATGAGAGTTGAGCACCTAGCCGGCAAGTCTATCCCACCGGAAGCATAGCTAGTGTCGTGGCTCTACCGTTAACTGTCGGGGCAGAGAATGGGTGGCTTTCCTAGGATGTGCTGTAGTGGTAGTATGTGTTCGGAAAGATAAAATCCCGATCTCCTGCTGAGTCCTCCAGGTCCGATACGACACAGGGAAGGAACTCGGAGTGAAAGCCAAGAGAACTGGTAAGATTAGTGTTTATTTGTCCGAAGGAAATACACACGTGCTATGCAGACGGTAAACACCCTATTGTAATACAGAGGAAGGCACTCTCTGTAAAGATAGCAGGATAGGCAGTTAGCTGGTGCGTGTATAACCTCGGGACGAGCTATACTCTCAAGTTTGTCTATAAGGGACAGAACATGTCTAAGTGTCGTAACTGTTGACGGCTGCTGATTCTTCCTTTGGTAAGGTGCTGGAGAGGATCTTCGGCCCCACGAGGTGAGCGATGAAGTAAGGATGTATTTGAGCCTCCGCACCAGAGCTAAAGTTATGAGGGCCCAGCAGAGGAGATTGAGAACTGTAGCAGAACTGATCAGGAGGCCGGGTATCATCTCCTTATATATTCCTTGGCCATTGCTTCTTTCACTGGCATAGGGCGTCTGGAGAGGGGGAAGAGCAATTGCAAGCCCAGTGCCTAGATCCTCTGAGCATGCAGCATCGTGGAGTGTGGTGGAATCTAGGCATCTTGCATCTGGTGGCATCTCGTGGCACACTGCTATACTCGCACCTGACTTCTTGCATGGTCTCTGTGGCTCATCGGGCGAAAGAAAACACTATGTTTAACATTATTTTTAATCTCAATTCATTTATGAAAATTTGAAAATTTTATTAAAAGTAAAATTAAACAGTTTGCTAATACCCATTCTCAAATATTTTGAAGTACTGTTTTTCTGTATCAAAGTAAAGGAGGAAACATTGACTACTTTTTCTTTCATAATCATTTCTTGGAAACTGGATATAATGTCTTGATTGGGGATTATTTTACATGAGTTTTATGTTACTCAATTTCAGTATATACCGTAATTTTAATTAGAGTTGTTCCGATACCACGTTTACAGATACTGATACCCCAATACCGAAAACTGATACCAGTGCCCTTCGCACTAAAGTTTAGAAAAAGTATTGCTGTTATTAATACATTAAAAACATTACTCCTAGACTCATTTAAAGAAAGAAAATGATGTGTTAAAATACTGTATATAATTTATTGTAATCCGACACACAATGCAAGCTGACAAAACTTTCAAAGCTCCTCAAAATGAATATAATATGACACAAAATGCAAGTCAAATTTTAAATGTCCCTCACGCACTATCTCCATGCCGCGACTTGTTGGCGACGCCTTGCACGCATGGCAAATGTCTGTCTTTTTAAATATTTAATCATATTTTACTGCAAAGAAACTTGCAATTTTGAGACACAAGTAAGGTGATTATAACTGATTTCTTCGCTGTCTTTAATAGTTAATTCAAAACCACGTCCTCTGACTTTCTCTGTCATAGGTCATACTGCAATCGGCTGAGTGCTTACTTACCATTATTAGATGGCAAAAGGTGTGGCATAGGCACTTATATATCATCAGTTTATTCAATTATGCATGTCTATTGAAAAAATCAATATAAATCCTCCAATTTCCCTGCAAGGAGTTACTGAAAATGAACACTTTTAATACACGTCGCTCGAAGTTCAAACAATTTTGCTCACGAGTGGTAATGTATGCTTTTGGGCATATAATTTTATTTACGAAGATACTGCCCTTTGAGTTAAATAAATATTAAGTTTTAAAGGCATGTTTATTTTACGCCAGATACAATGAAACACCAACCTTACCGGATAAATCAACCTTTAAACACAAAAGAAAACATCTTTACAAATTATAATTCTTCATTAAAATGTATGGCATAACATTTTTCTGGTGAAACATTTTGCTTTGAAATATAAGTGATGTTTAGTGCAACTATTTTGAGTGACGCGTAACATATTTACTCATGTATAGGATGCACCATAATTTTTTAAACATGCTCCAGGGAAAAAGTTTTTTTAAAATAAAATTGCACCAAAAATGTGTGGCACCCGCGTTAGTAAGTATGCAACAAATTATTCTTCTTTACATTAATGTTTGGCGATTGTGATATGTTTGGAAAATACTTTAATTAACTTGGGTGCAAAAAGCCAAAATAAAAAAGTTCCGGAAACTCCCTGCTCCTACTATTCAACGTTTCCAGCTTCGTTTTCTTTTTTGTCCTTTTTCCTTTTAGAGCAGTGACCGGCTCTTTTTTCTTTTGCAGTGCTAGAATGCCACACTGCCCTTATCTAAAAAGGGGGGCTCTCCTTGTCCCCCCCTCCCCCCATCAAATCCCATGAACATGTTTTGCTAGACTCTGCCATAGAAACAAAGACGGTTAGGTGGAATTATCGACCAGCAACATCTGGGTGTTATTTGAAAGGCGGAAGGGGGGGGGATGTAAACACATCGCAGCTCTGGTTTGCAGCGTGAGATTGGCGACGGGGAGGGAGCGGGGTTTTGACCTACACACAACTGAAGCGTCACTGAGTGAGAAAGAGAGAAGGAAGAGGAGTGATGTAAGAGTAAGAGGTGAGACAACAGACAGTCCTGCTACTTCCCCCAACATCCCCAGACAGTATGTCTCTACCACTTCCACTTTATTTTTTTTTTTTTATATGTATATAGCACACACCCCAGAAATATTTTCCTTTATTTTTGGGGAAAAGGTGCACTATACATGAATAAACAGTGTATTTGTTCTTATTATTTTTGTTTTAATGTGCAGCATATACAAACCGAAATACAATAATTTTTGTGGGTGAAGAAAGTAATAACCAGACTTCATTGTCTACAACCGATACTAAAGTATCAGCCCAATACCATACCCGATACAGATACACTGGGAAAAGGCGAAGTATCGGAACAACTCAAATTTTAATGTTAGTTTTTGGGCATATTGAATTTGAGTGCATCTCAATTTGGGGCAGATTGTATTTGATGAAATACATTAGCCATCTTATGTTGGAAGGCATCTTGATTTGAAATAACTTACTGTTAACGTAATTTTACTTTAGGGCATCTTATTTTTGGAGTTATATAGGATTATAATTTTTTTTTATTTAGAAAATTTTAGGGGTTACTCAATATTTTAGCATTTATAGCATTTACTATTTTGATGCACCTCTACGTATTATCCTTCAAGAACATAGAGATACGATTATTTTGATTTCTGACTTTATTGCAATGTTATGTTGGTAAGTTCTTTGCTGGCTCAGTCATCAGAAGAGATTGTGCTTTGATATTTTAGAGAGAAATCATCGTGAGATAGTTATGGCAAGTCGTGAAGGTATTTTGGCTGTAAAGAATCGGCAAACATAAATTTTTCGCAGCATGAAAAACACATTTTTTTAGAGTTAGTAACAGAACATTTCAATATAGATGAAAATAAACAAACTGATGCTGTGGCACAACAAATAAAACAATTTGGCATGAAAACAACCCCGATGGCTGAGTCAACATAAAATGTTGGTATTTTCACGCAAAAAAGAAATAAAACAAAAATGTACTGCAAAGAAAAAACTGTTTGTTACAGCTAGTAACGGACACTATCAGTATAATATAAAATAAGTGAAAAATTGCATTTTTCGAAATGTTCTGTCGATATAATACTTAATATTATAGATGTTTTAAATCTTAATTTACTTACAACATACTTTTCTAAAGGGCAAATAATACAAGTGTTCACTTATTTAAAGAAATAAGCATATTAATTATGCCAGGATGTTAGGCTGACAAAAATAAATTGTGCAATTCTTCCTCAGCTCTTTGTCTTAAACTTACTGAATGCACACAATATCTCAGAGAAACTTGAAGCCTTCTGTACAACAAATAAATTACCAGGAATTTGCGAAATGACAAAACAGCACAATTATTGCCTAAAAAATCACATCCACCCATCAAAATATTTCGATATCTTCATGTAATCAAATTTTCCATGCACAAAAGCAAATTAAACAAACCCACATGTTGGTTGTGACGTTTGCAGTTAACACCAACTGACATGTTCATTGTGTCCTTTCAAAGCCCTTTTCTCAACAGCCGGAACTGACCAGTCACTTGACCAGCTACCGGAATGGGTTATTGTGTTTAGGCCTTAAGTCGGTGTGTATTATAAATAAGATGTTTTGAAACTGTTACAATGTTTGAAATATACGTCACCTAGAAATCCATTTCAACTCTGTTTTGCATTGTGAAAATAGCACATTTATTGTATGGCTCCCCACTCATTTTTCCGAGTTCCCCCTCTTTCGAAGTCCTCTCTCTCCCTCCCACTCACCAAATGCTCTCTCTCAATCTCCCCTCCCCTTTCTCCAATTGCTCTCTCCATCCCCCCCTCCCCTTTCACTAAATGCTCTCTCTTAATCCCCCCTCCACTTTCACTAAATGCTCTCTCTTAATGCCCCCTCCGCTTTCTCCAATTCACCTCTTCCCTCTGTCCATCACTCCTCCCGTATCTCGAAATCACCAGCCCTTTCTCTCTCCATATGTACCCACCTCTCTTTTCTTCACTTGTCCCCCCCCCCCCCCAACTCTTCCCTTATCGCAGACTCTCTCCCCCGTAAACATCCTTGTCCCCTCTTTTCCACTCTCCCCCACTTTTGCCGCTCTTTCCTTGCTACGCCACTTTCTCACTATACCCCTTTCTCTTTCCATTCTCATATCTTTTTCTATTCCACCAGTATCCATCTATTCAGGTGTAAAGGAAATTTTTGTGTTTGCAGGAATGAGCTGAGTACTGCTGAGGTGAACACACTAGTAGAGGAGGGACGGCTGTTCCTCGCATGCCGCCTCATGAAACAGGATAAACTGGAGGAGTCCCTAGAGGCTTTTCAGCAGCTGAAGTCCCCCTATGCCACCTTCCACCAGGCATCCATCTACCGCCGCCTGGCTGCAGAAGAGTTAAATGGCTGCCGGCCTGATGAGATCACCAGTGAAATGCGCTCACGCCACATTGTGCTGCTTGTGAAGGCACGGGATGCTCTCTACCTGACCTATGACCGTCTCCGCAGCCCGGGTACTGACCCCAAGCACCCCCTTAATGCACAGCTTTCTGCACTAATTCACGATGTGGAAAGTGAGCTGGGCAGTATTGATCCGGAGATGTCCAATGATGGTGAGATTCTGTTTTGTTTTCTGTCAGTATTACCATATCCACCTGAATGTAAGACAACATTGAATATGACGACCCCCTACATTTGTTCTTTCGCTGATGGGAAAAATTCAATTTTGTCAGGAATGCTTATTGACAGGCGATGATAAATTCAAAAGTAAATTATCCACTGAAAATCATTTTTGGTATAAATAAAATAGGTAAATGCTTGCCAGTTGTCAAACCTTATGTACAAGAAAGAGAAAAGAATTCAGTACAAAAAAGACTGTTTTATGTCAATTATTCATAGCTCGAATCAGACTCCACAGTAGAATGATCCTCAGTGTCTGATGATGCAACTTTTTCATCTTCTCATAGGACCTGGTCTTCATTTCCATCAAGTGCATTAGAGTGGCAGCATTTTGTAAAGCCTAGCACAATTGATTCAGAAAGAGAACAAAAAGACTGTTTTGAAGAAAAATACTCATGTTTAAAATCAACAAAAACTAAGTTTTTTTTGTATGAAAAGTGTTGGTTTACCTTGTGAAATACTATCCCAAGCAATTTTAACCCAGTACCCCAGCAAACTATTGATACTGGTGGCGAGGATGCTTTTTAAAAGGCTGGTTTACACAAACATCGAACACTTGGGAGTTCCGATGTCATGCCTCCTGGTATGATTACAAGGGTGTTATTAGAGTCCTGTGTAGTAGACTTGTCACTGTCTTTCAAGTTACCTTACAGGGCATATAAACACAACAGTCTACGCTGCTTCAGAAGAGCACCAGGTCTCCTGTTCCAAACAATCTGCAGCCATACCAACATTATCTCACTTTTCGTCCGCCCTTTTTTCATTACATTTTTAAATAATGTCACTAGGCAACTTCTTGGGGCGATTTTGTCTTTTCAAGATAGCGAATGGGGAAAATTTCTGCATGTCTGCTAACACAACCAACATAACTGATGCGGAGCTTCTCGTTTCCAGATGTTTTCATTGCCTTTCACACCTACTGTTCTGCTAGCAGGCATATCAAAGTATACTGACGCCTCGTCTGTGTTTCCTATCTGAGATAGTAAATAAGAATACTTCTGGAAAAGTTGAATAACATGCCACTGGTATTCCAAAAGATTTTCCTCAAAGTCTTATGGTAACCTTTGAGCAATTGTGGTCCTTCGTCTCGAAGGCAATGCCACAGCGTAACACAACTTCTTCCACTTCATTAATCCTTCCTTTCTTTGGCCTGCGAAATGTTTTCGTTGTTTAACGTGAACGCTGCAATTTATTTTCACCAAGTCCATGGCCAAACATTTGCTTCGGTAATGAAAAAAATGCCTAGCTGCAGCACAATTGTTATCCATTTTTGCATACAGAACTATCATTAGTTTTAAATTAGGATCATAACTACGATGTTCAAATTTTCTAGCTGCAACACCTGGAACTTTTTTTTTCAACACAGTCACTCGTAACTAATTAACATGTGCTTACTTACCAATACGTTCTATACAAAAATCGGAAAATGGATTCGAACAGAAGTAAGTAAAGTACGAAGGAAAATTGTAAGTCGTAGATACAACTACTACCTCGTACAATCCCAGACTTATTCACTCTGGGAATGTTGAGCGTCAGCACTAAAGTTGGTCATCAAACAAAATTGATCACTCGCTCTCAGAGACTGCACCATTTTGGTGATCACGTAGCTGCTCTAGATCACAGGATGTTTAGTTTACCACCATGTTAGAGTTGTATCTTTGGTAAACGTAACCTAACCAAACAGAACCACCTGTGGTGTAATGTAATGCACTGACCTGTTTATGCATACATGTTGAATATTTGTACCAATATTTTAGCGGCGGTTTTGTCAGGTGGTTGTGTGTTAATTAAAAATGTTTGCCTGCCTGGAATAAAGACCACTAACAGAGCCCATTGGAAGAAAAACATGATGGAAATTGAAGTTAACCTAGATTTTTTTGTGATTGCGTTTTATTTATTTTGATGCTATTTGCCACACTTTTGTTTTTGAAAGATTAGAATATTTTTCTGCATACATAAGTGATATTAGTAGAGCCACAATTTTTTCGCACACGTGAAATAATGCGAAATAAAACCATATTGAATAGTAACACCGCCAAAATGCGAAAATCATACATCTACTTGATGATAACACGAAATTACACAACAAAATCATTAACAAATAGCAAGCTTACGTGTGAATTATCGTTTAGCTTGTGTCATATCCTAATGATAATTGTAAATGCTTCAAACTCTCTTTTAAGATGGACATAAATCAATAAAAATTGGAAAAATTATGATGTTATGAAAATACACAATGTTGATTATCTTTATTCCTTGTTTACGTTTCACGTAGCTTGAAAGAAACAGTTAGCCAACAAAGCATGAGAAAGATGATGTGGATTCCAACATCAAATGTGGACACAGAAAGGTCTTTTTAAAGTATTATGTCATTGTCAGTGATAGGAAAAGAGAAATTCTACTGCGTGAAAATGCTGAACTTTTAACTATGGTGGCTTTCTCTTGTATAACATTTCTTCTTTGTTTATTTAACTCAAATGTTTGCCACAATTTGTGAGCACAGTGTTATGTGCTTATAAACTGCATAGTTATTCAACCAAACATGGTAAGAAATTGTTCCAATTTGTGCAAATCCATACGTTAATTATGCTATGTTCATATTTTAAACGCATCCCTGTTGTGTGCATTCTTGATTGTTAACGTGTATTTTCTTTAACATTTGAGCATTTACGTGATATAAAAATTGTAAATATTACAATGAGGAATTAAGTATATTTAATTTGAGCTAAGTATTCAAAATAACCCATTATGGCGATACCATATCAATTTTGAAATCTTTGTGACGATAAAGACAAAATCTTAAAATCTTTATGACGAAATACCCCAAAATATAAAACTACAAAATCGTGGCTCTAGCTATTAGTATTACCTGTGCATAAGTGTTAACCTCTTTTTTTTTGTGATGCAAAAATAAGATGACCTCTAAATTTTTTTATTAAAATTTGGAACAATATATAGTCTTATATTTTGTGAATACGGTATTACCCAAATTTGTTAATGTAACTTGGCATAGATTGCATTGATTGTAAAGTCTTTAGTTCCTTAATATAGTGACCTAGGAATTGGAACCAAGTCAGTCTAAAAATTGTAATTTTTCTTCAGTTTGGGATGTTCTACACAAACTAAGTTTATATTGCCTCCAGGTTTGAGAAAATAGATTATTATTAACAAAAATATTATCAGAAATGTAATATAAATGTTTTTAAAAATATTTATTGTAGGCCTTGAACACATGCAATTTAATCAACTAAACACTCCAGTTATCAAAGAAGGTAGTTATAATGTGTGTGTTGAAACTTTTTGACTATATGGTGTGTGTAGGCATGTGCTGTATGACATTGTTAATGTAAGGCATTTGCAACTACCACATGCCTCTTTTCATGTTGAATTCAAGTTTAGGTTGGAAACACATTGAGTCAGACGTTCAACTGTGGGGTGTGGAATGATCGTTAAAAATAAATTATCATCCATATACTTCATTAACATTTCAGAAGTCTACACGTTATGGCTGGTGGTAAGTACATGGAAGTTAAAATATAATCAATTTTTCTGTTGTTCTACTGGGATTGTCTACTTTGACGCATGCCACAGTGCGCCTGTGTGCTCTACGGGTGGCTTCAGTGATAAAGAGCTTGGGGCAAGTCACAAGAGTGGAATACTAAAGTCACGTGCTGATATAGTTAATTCCACGAGCCTGGACAACCACGGTCACAATTATAACTAAGAGTAATAATAAAATTGTACTGCTTGCCCGAATTCCGACATGCGGTCCCCACCCCCTCAACTCAAGATTGTTGTACCCGCAGAGCTGCGGACCCGCCAATTTAAATAAAGAAGTTGGAAAGATACCCACACGTTCGCAGCACCCATGCGCCCAGTGATGTCACAGATGCCGAGCCTCGCGTTGATGAGGTAAAACTGTGGTCAGGCTCAACCAAGTGCAATAAGATAATATACTACACCGCCCGCTACCAGAGTTAACCAACCCATGTCGAGAGGCTTGCACCCCTTGGAAGGCTTAGAAGCGGAAGCGGGGACTATATAAGGAAGCGTCAAACCGCTCTTGCTAGAGTTTGTCTGCTCGCCGACCGCACAGGTCAGCGAGCTCTCCTAGGGTCCGGCAGGTCTCCTCCTCCTCTCCCAAAAGCTTAAAGAAGGCTCTCTCCAGTTCTAGCAGCCTGCACAAGGGACAACTTCCAACACCAGCAGCATGCCCAATGTTCTACTTCCAACACCGGCTCCTGCAGTTCTCCCGAGGTAACCTCTACGACAGCACCCTGCATCCTCTACCCCAGTCATCCCTGAATCCACGGTAGCAGGCCGTTGTGACGTCGTAGATCCTCCCTCAGAAGCCGTCGCTGTAAAGTGCAACCTAGAAGTTGGATGTTAGATTTCTAGCTTAGTTTGGAAGTTCCCATGTTCGCCTTCACCTGGTTAAGCGTAACTCACGAGGGGAAGCTATGACCGCTTAGCAGTATGTACTAATCGGATTTGCCAAGACTTTCCAAATAGCGTATATAAAAACACTTTAATTGAAACTGTAATTACTTGCATAATCAATAATTTACTTGCTCCCTGTTCATATAAAATTAAGTTGGTTACTTTGTTGCATAATTCGGCTCAAACATAATTCTAAAATCTTCTCTGTCGTACAAGTTTGAGCGGACCGTGTTTCCTAGTGTCTGAGGGTCCCCAATGGCATCGCTAGTCTCCCATGCCTCTTCAGGGACTCCTACCAACTCTGACTGTGGTTATCCGCTAAAGCCTCCGAGTGACTGAAAAGACACTTGAACAGGAATACTGGGCGACGATTGGAGAAGGCGTGACCAGTGTCATCAGAGGTCCGGAAAATTAAGCATTTTGTAGCATTTTAAAATTAAAAAGTAGCAAATTATAGCATAGATTAACATCTTTCGTGAGACGGAATTGTTTTGATGGAGTGGTAGAAAATTTTGCTCATACGGAAATAACATTCAAATTATATCAACTTCGGAAATTTTAACTTCATTGGAAAAACAATACGTGATACATACGTCGTTCGTATTCATACAGATGCAGCAATACACATACACACACACATTGGCCGAAATTAACCTTACACTCGTTGAATTCACGATATAGGCAAAGAAACAAATATTATTTACACACTACAAAAGTGTTGAAAGTGCAATTTTTTTAGGCCACATGCATTTCAATAATTATAGTGTAACAGTTTACAAATACATTATTTTTACAAAACACTCAAACTTACTGTTAGTTAAATAGCATCCTCTTGAAAACGTGTTTTCCTATGGAAATCCTTACACGTTTACTTTACCAAAATACTTTTTTTTTCATCATTACCATTATATAATTTAGTTGCAGAATCATTCAGTAAACACAACACTGCGCACGTTTCCTAAAACCAACCAACTTGCCCTTGCTCGCTGCTGATGCAAATCCCAAATACGCACGTTTGTGGCATTTTCCCGTCATTGTGACGTCTGTGCACGAAGCACTTGTGCTTATGCTCCTTTTATTCTATTGGCTCAAAGATTTACGTACACAACACGAAATAAATTTGTACCATTGCCTACACGCCAAAGATGTTCCTACACAACACAAAATAAAATTGCGTCATTTACTACACGTCTACACACCGAGGATGTTCCTAAATGACTGTTTCGTTAAAATACCTTCCATTTTGCTATGCATACATACATTACGTACACGTTTTTAATTGTAATAATAACAAAATATGCTGTCGCCAATTACAATAAAACATATACGTGTCACATGACATTGTTTAATACATACACATTGTTCATTGTAATAATAAGAAAATATGCTGCTGCCGATAACAATAAAAAATATATGGGTTACATGAAATAGAAGACTGTATACGTGTGCCATTGATGTAAACTGTGTAGTGTTGTGTTAGTCAAAAGAGAGACAACTAGAGCTAGGGTCGTAGCTATGTAGCAGCCATTTTGGATTGAGTGCTGCATGCGTGTTTCATATCTTTGACGTCCAAAAAATAAGCATTTTTTACAATACGTTTCCCGTGAATACAAGCACTGTCCACAAGTATTTTTAAGTCCGAAAATGAGATAAATCTTTTATTTACTTTGGAAACTAACAAAGTTTACAGAAGTTTTTCGCATTTATCGCTAGATCATAAAAATTTCTAATTTTATAGTGTATAGTGCAGCTTTTCACATTTTATCGCGATTATTTCGCATTTGCAGAATTTTTGGGACTCCAGTCATTTTTGGTGAGCCAATACTAGTTAAGATTATCTGTGGGTCAATAAGAATTGTTTACAAGAAATAAATTCCAATGATCAGAAAGGGCAGTGGTCTTCCAAGTAGACTGCGTCACAAGGCCTGACGTGCACTACAACACAAACTAGAGCAATCGGCTACCCCTCCGGAGACTGACACCCCTCATGGAAACACCCCTCCCATTCCACGACCGATCTCACTGACTGGCATTCAGATTTTTGGCAACCATCATGGTGAGCAAGATCATGCTCCCTGGGAAAGCGACACCTACTGTATTGTTAAGTTCACCTTGGTGTTCGATTCCCCTCTACGTCCCCTGCACCCTTCAAATAGGCAATCCCCTACCGTGAACCTCAACGTGTGCAAACCGCAACCTACCAGGCATTACAGTTACAAAAAATCACAGCAGATGGTGCTATTACATTCACCAGGAAGAAATCGGCACTAGTGAGAAAAACAGAATCAAGTGCCTAAGGCATTGCAGAGTAAGCATCTAAGCATCTGCCCTACAGTGACAGCGAGATTGCGTCAACTGTAATATAATAGTATTAAAATTTTTGTTTTATTTTCAGGTTATATGTACTAAATGTTATATTTTTGCTTATCATGAATTGTTTCTTAAATTAGGATCATTTAATCTTGAACACCTCAACAGGATAGCTTAGCTTTCCTTTGTTTTGGTTAATTAAATTTTAAATTTAATTAATTTCTCTATATATAGTTTAGTTCAAATTTTATGTTTATTAATGTAATACAGTTTTTCAATTGCTGCTATAGTGAACCAGTGAATCACAGCATGTAAAATAAAACTTTTCCGCAACTGTCATTTGTTGCGCCAGGCATTGTAAAAATGTAAAGGCTTAATTGTAATTGTTAATTTTATGCAACATGCAAAAAAGTAAAAAGTTGCTTTGTTGAAAGTCAGTATAGAGAGACAGTAACAGCAGAAGTAAACAACTGTGAAAATATTTTCATGTGTGAAAGCAGTAAACAACCAGAGACAAACTCTAAACTACTTAAGTAAACATTCTCTGTCATTTCAGCGCACTCAATTAGGATGCAAGTGCCTACTGTATTGTACTGTGTGAATAAATACAGTAGACTCCCGTTGTAGCGAGCACTTCAACTGCGAGAACACGGTTATAACGATGTCTTTTTGAGGAATCGTCAAAAAATCGCAAAACTGACCCATGAAATTTTGTAATTTACGTGTTCAAACATGCACAGCGACATGGTGTGAAGCAAGCTTGCGGCGGGACTCCTGATCATGTAAAGTACGCTTTTGTTATCTGTCTGCTGTAACTCCACTCCCTTGCCCCGCCACCTCATTTCCGTAAGTACCTCGTGCCGCTCTCGTGTGACACATTCTTCCGCTTGGCCATCTAACCCCCCTCTCTTAAAACAAGTGCATTGTTCTATAAATAGAATCCTGCCCTTTCTACCTTGACCCTGTTTTCATGAACCAGTTCTGCTTTTCTGTAGTCGTTCATGATCATTGTGCTGTCAACTGTGTTTGGTTTCAAACTACTTGACGTATGTAGGTCGAACATTGTGCTATATGAATAGAAATTACTTTTATACGTAACAATCCAAGCAATAGCTGGAATTGAATACAGCTACATATTAACAGATTTTCGCCGGTCTTTTTGCCATACTGTGGCATACCAATGAAAGATAGGGACACGACTGCTACTAGATTTTATCGCTGTGCTATAACAAATTAATTTTAATCAATTTCGATAAAGTTTTTTTTGAATTTTTGCTGGTTTTGAGTAATTCTCGCACCATGCAGGTTTCGTTATTTGAAAAATTATAATTTTCCACTGACTACCGTATTTACTGGCATAATTCTCGCACTAGGACGATTCATGAACCCAAATTTAATGGTGCCGACAGGGAAAAAATATTTCCTTTTATATTTCACGCAGCATGTTTCTCTCAATGGGGCATTTAATGCTAACGGGCCTGCGCGGCACAAGCTTTGTTCAACCGCGCCAGGTCCCTGACGCTTCAAGGTCACTGGTCCCGTTATCGATTTCCGGCTCCCGCTCCTGCGCTGGAAACATGTAAACAAAATTAGTCAAGGAGTTTATTTCTATGAGGGTGGTTTTTTTTTAATACGAAGGGAATAGTTCACATTTATATTAATTTTTGTTTAGTACGAATGCATAATGAGTAAATATACCAGTCAAACTGCTGCATTTAAACTTCAAGTAACTGCGTATGCAGAGGAACACTGCACTAGAGAAACTGGCCGGAAATCCACTGTTTCTGAGTTTAACGTCCATGTCATGTTTTCCCAATACCAGGCCGCTGTTAAGAACTGAACCGGACTTGTAACGACGGCAGTGGCTGCTGCCCACCAGAATTATCGTGTAGCGACCAACCGAGCAACAGCTGCCCTGCCCGAGGATCTAGAACTGAGCGACAAGCTGCTGTGCCCGGCCGTGCTGTAGAGGATCTAGGCGCTCGCCCATTTACGTGCGCACAGCAATGTTTTCACTGCTAGCCCCAGCACACATTTGATTTAATTTTAAATATATATCTTCATATCAATTATCAACACATAAAGTGCTGTGTTTTTAAAAAACGTATCCCCTGCGGTTGGCTATGGTTTACTTACAGTAGACCCCATTTTAATGTTTTCATGCATGTGTCTTGGCAATTCCATGCATAATTCATGCACCCTAACTTTTTTGCACTAAAATCCTGTAAAAAATGGTGGTAAATTATGCCAGTAAATACAGGTATTTGGTTTGAGGCGGTCGTGCAGAGCTGTGATGAGAGAGTTATCGTTTGCAGGGCAATGCTTCGACGGCCAAGTAAGTGATAGCGGGAAATGCTGCGTAGGCCAGGCAACTTATTGCAGGACAATGCTGCGTAGGCCGAGCAACTGATTGCAGACTGAGTGGCTATACTTACGTGGCATGATCAGATTTTCTGCTCATTTTCACGCAGTCTGTTATGTAACAGCATATTTTTACGTTATGATGATTTGAACACAATTTAAAATCAATTTTAGGGCAATTTTTAAGTAGTACTGGGGATCAAAATCAATTTAATTCTGAAACCGTGAGGACACACTTATAGCCAGGATCGAACTTGTAACAGGGACATCTCACTATAACGGGACTCTACTTTAGTGAAGAAAAACTTCCATTGCCTGTGTGTGTGTGTGTGTGTCTCTCTCTCTCTCCTCTCTCTCTCTCTCTCTCTCTCTCTCTCTCTCTCCTCTCTCTCTCTCTCTCTCTCTCTCTCTCTCTCCTCTCTCCTCTCTCTCTCTCTCTCTCCTCTCTCTCTCTCCTTCTCTCTCTCTCTCTCTCTCTCTCTCTCTCTCTCTCTCTCTCTCTCTCTCCTCTCTCTCTCTCTCCCTCTCTCTCCCCCTCTCTCTCTCTCTCCTCTCTCTCTCTCTCTCTCTCTCTCTCTCTCTCTCTCTCTCTCTCTCTCTCTCTCTCTCTCTCTCTCTCTCTCTCTCTCTCTCTCTCTCCTCTCTCTCTCTCTCTCTCTCTCTCTCTCTCTCTCTCTCTCTCTCTCTCTCTCCTCTCTCTCTCTCTCTCTCTCTCTCTCTCTCTCTCTCTCTCTCTCTCTCTCTCTCCTCTCTCTCTCTCTCTCTCTCTCTCTCTCTCTCCTCTCTCTTTTTTTTTTCACAGTCACCGAATTAGACAGATTTATATCTCCAGTAGGGCCTACTACTTAAAAATCACCCTAAAATTGCTTTTAAATGATGTTTGAACTGCCATAACTTAAACAGGGTGTCTACTGACCGGGAAAACCAGGAAAAACGGGAATTGTACAGGAATTCCACTGCTGGGGAAAATTACAGGAATTGCACTGTATTTTAGTCCGATGTCCAGGAATTAGTTTCCCTTCCTCCTCTCCGAAAGTCTATAATGTGGTCATGAAAGCCAAAATGCTTGGTGGCGAAACCGCCTCGCTCGTGAATCTTGTGATATGTGATTAGTGCGTCAATTGATATTTTACTGCTGACATTGACTGCGCCTGTCGCTCACTACTGTTAATGCACAGCAAAATACGTGCGTGTCTGTCAGACGAATGGAGTCGCCTAATCTCAACTGTGGGCGCTTGCTGCGAGTTCTCATGCATGCAACGGTGTTTCGTTATGTACAGTACAGTGACTATTAAAGTGCGTCCAACTGGTAGCTACATTCGTATTCGTAATTTGTTAACACATGGTAAATAGACAATAATATTGTTTAACAGGGCTTGCACTACAGTATATTCATTGTAAAGTATAAATGCTTATAAATATTTAAGTAAAACCTTGATAATTGAAAATACCCATAGCCAAAATTTTGACTTCGAATCACATAATTTCGTCTTAAAAAGTTTTTTATTCTTTTTTTTTTGTGGGTATTTTCCTTATAAGATAGTGGTGGCACATGCAATATTTACCCACGTGCCTCTTGCGATTTTTTTCTCAAAAGTAAGGCCTCCAGAAAAGCACTCTATGCACAAGCCACTAATACTGGTGTTCAGTCTTTCCATCTGTAACTTGCCTCTGTGGCTTCCAGTGGCGACTGTCATTTTATGGCGTGATAATAAAGATGCACAGCCTCTACTACTTTAAAACACCAGTTTTTACCATTCCCTGTTTCGAAAAACTGATATTGAAATAACTTAAATTTCCGGACATGAAAAGTTTCATAAATTCCAATCTAACTATATAATACAAAAAGAAATGGAGCAATTTTAAAATAAAATTTATTTCATTGAAACTTAGCACAAAATGGATCTATTGGGAAAAAAATATGATGATGTAGACTAAAGGTTTGGAGGTAAAACAAGTATATTTACTTCCCTGTTTTGCGAATAGATACTGAAAATAATCCCCACGCAAGGCTGCCTCTCCCCCCCCCCCCCCCCCCCCCCCCCCCACAACACCTCATTTTTTTTTTGTTTGCTTAGGTGTTTGGCAGCTGTCAAAATCTTTTCCTCTTCTCCCATTTTGGCATTTCTTTTCCTTCTCCAAACTTTTGTGTGTCAGTCGACGGTGGGAGTGTAAGACCATAGCATTCCAAACCTGCACAAAAAAAGCAGCTGTCAAGGTAAAGTGAGTACTTTTTAAAGATCTCTTATTTGGAATAATAGCCTATAAATATATTTCATTTTAGCCTTAGATGATAATTTCCGAGTGCCATATTTATATAAAATGGTGGTTAAATGGCCAAAAGGAAATAGTAACTGGTCTAAAAGTGCTTACTTTACTGTGAACATCCTATACCTGCTTGGAACTACACCCTTATCCCTATTGGCAGTGGTAGTTGCACCCTTTCTCTGATGCTGTTTTGAGCATCAGATACTTATCCAGATGTTACCGAATCATGTTATTCAACACAGTAACCTCTCAAACGAAGTGTCTTCCTGGTCAAAATATTTAGCCGAGCAATTTTTCTTTAAACCCATGCCCTGGATATTGACAAGAACTTCTGTACCTCTCATTATTCTTTTATGTCTCTCATAAGCAAGGCCGGGTAAAAAAAGATAAACTAGGCTGGGAACTGCAGCGTGACTACGTGGGAGTTTGTATACTTAAAATTGTTGGCGGGGGGCTGAAAGCGCCTGTTGCATGAGGCCACCTGCTGACAAACATGCAAGGTTGCAGTGTGTGTTGCCGCATACGACAGATGATGCGCCTACATAAAGAGGCCAATTGCTATGCTTGTTTTGTTACATAACAGGAATACAATTATTGCCGCATTAATAAATTATCAGAATTTTACATACAATGTGTTGTTATGAATGCTTAGCAAGCATCTGAGCTGAAACCAAAGAAATCCTAAATTACTTAATGACAAAATTATCATATCAAACTCGACCTTAGTATGCAGTGTCAACACTTAGTTCAATTCAGAATTTGAAATACTTGCCAACTCCTGATTATTCATCACAATCGAAGAACTAGTGCCACATGTATCACATTTACCATAATACAGCTACCATTTCTTTTCAGCATTGCAGTTTGCAGTGCTAAGAATTTTGCATACCTGTGTCTTGCTTGGCTGTATAAAATGTACCCTAGTATGAGAACTTGAAACAACATGCATTTTTACAAGTATGTGCAGCACAGAACGATTAACATTTTTTCTTCCCTACTAAAAAATTATGTTTTATTAATAAAACATAATTTGTAAGACAGGGCAGCTTTGGATTTCACAAACATGCACTTGATTAAATGAACTTTATTCTACCAGTATTGACTTACTATTTACCAGTATTAAAAAAAATCCATCCCATCTTATATTAAAGCCACTGACTGCATTAGATGTTTGTAGTGGAAAAGGCAGAACATAAGTTTATTTTATGTGCAAAATGTTAATATTTGCAAACACATGGACATAATGACTAAATTTATATGTTTCTTTTAAGCATTATCGATCCCTGTATTTGAGTAAACTGTATTTGAAATGATAAGGAAATTCATGTTATTTTTAATAATGTTTGTTTTGTACTTTTCTGTGAGCATCATTAAGAGTACTTGAAAGCTGCAGATGTACATGGATTTTTTTCATTGCTGTATGGGAATGTACTTGAATTGTACGAAAATTCTGTGATCTAACTTCTCTAGACACCATGGTAAAACTAATCTGTTATACAACTGATTGCATGAAAATGAGCAGAAAATCTGACCACGTCACATAAGTATAGCTGCTCAACCTGCAATCAGTTCCTCGGCCTACGCAGTATTGTCCTCCAATCAGTTGCCCGACCTATGCAGCATTTCCCGCTATCACTTACTCTGCCCAAAAGTACTGCCCTGCAAGCGATAACTTGCCCGTCACAGCTCCGCACGCATAATTCTCGCACCTTTTTGACAGGATTTTAGTGCCTAAAATTAGGGTGCCTGAATTATGCAAGAAATCGCCAAGACACATGCATGTAAACATGAAAATGGGGTCTACTCTAAGTAATCCCTCACCAACTGCGGGGCATGCATTTTTTAAAAACACAGCAATTTTTTTATTTATAATATATATAAAGATACATATTCAATATTAAATCAATGTTAAATAATTTAAATGTTATTTCCATACGAGCAAAATTTTCCACTGCTCCATCAAAACAATGTGCAACTCAAAATGCCACACACTCATAAACATCAGAATAATCTTGTCTCATGAAAGACGTTAGTCTAAAGCCCCGCCCTCCCTTCCCTTTCCACTTCCTTTTTTCCTCGAAATAAAATTAATGGAACTCCAACAAATTTAACTCTGTAATTAAAAAATAAAACAGGTTAGAATACCAACCTAGCTATAATATCCTTCATTAATTACTTGATGAAAGTTAGCTAATGTCAGCCTTTCAGTGCCTCCCATGACAGGGAACACGAGGAAGGAGGAAAATGCCAGTGTGTTTTGGACTCAAAACATTTGTTTACAAACACGTTTTTCTCCAGTGACAAAACAGCTGCGGTGGAAGGATACACTGCGGCCATACTACTTTTCTAGAACTGTCGAAATTTACCCCACTTACATGAAATGGACAATACCTACAAAGTTACCTGGGGTTGCTCTTAGACTGATAATGCACTCGACCAAGACAACCCCTGGGAACATGAGCTCAGCCCAGCTGTAAGTTGGTGGGGCTTTACCGCCCAGCTGCTTCCCCCTCTCTGTTCTCAGCACCTCGGAAGGTACCAGGACAGCCGCATCCAGTAGTGGCCGCCGTACAATGGGAAAAAAGGGGCCCTTCGAACTAGCGTGTCCTTCGTTCAGCTTCCGTTACTACCCCAGTCCAGGCCAGATCAGCAGCAGCCTCTGGAGGCAATTCAGCTCCATCAGCAGCTGTTCCTCGACGAGCAAGCCAGTAGCGCCACCTAGATGCCCCAGCTTCGGCGTAAGCCAACGACCTCAGGTCGTACCGCCCGGCAAATAGTCATGCCGAACTCGGACTTTGTACCTAGCAGGCAGGTCACTCTGACTACAGTTTATACAGGTTGGGCCCCTGTGACCAAGTAATTTAGTACTCGCCACTTTTCCTCAGTATGACCAGTCTGCACTATAAAAACCTACTTCTACAGTAACGTCACTCGTCCTGAGCAGAGAGTGAAGCATCAAACCAATAAGTACATGAACACGAAATGACACAGGTACAAAATTACTTAAATGTGTAATACAGTAGAACTTCTCTATTATGACCCCTCACGGTTCCCAAGAATAGGTTCGTAATAGAGGGGCAGTCGTAATAAAAAATCTGAACAATTTTGGGCCAATTTTGACCCACCTCTAACACTTATGCCCCCCAAACGTGCCATTTTTTGCATTTGTCTGTAGTGCATAAAAAACGTTTTAAATTAAATATAAATATGTATGTATATTTTAATAGCTGGATGTCTCCTGATTAATTTGATATACAAAAAAGGCATATTGGACCACTTCTCGTCGGCCGACTATTTAGTCCTTACTAGAAAATTGGATGTGTTACGCCCAAAACAGTACCTAAACACTCTTAGAGATGTCTTATGTTTGAAGCAAAACACTGTACTTTATTTATTGATAATAGATACGAAGATACATATTAAAAATAAATCACGCGCGTGCTGGGGCTGGTAGCGAATACATTGCTGGCTGCCGCCTGTAAGTAGCTGGGTGAGCGCCTAGATAATCTGCAACCGGGCACGGGCATGGCAGTTTGCTGCTGCAGCTTGGCCTTAGATCCTCGGGCTGGGCAGCTGTCGGTCGCTACAAGATGGCAAGCGGCGGCCGCCCACCGCCACTGCCGTTGTTACAGGGCCGATTCACTTCGTAACAGCTGCCCAGCGACAATGTGTTGAACTTCTATGAAATTTAGGTGACGTGTTGGCCTCTGCACTGGCACTATGAGGCCCGGCAATGTTTATGGGAATACAAATATTTAATGCGGTCTATTTGAAATATTAACCATCCCGAATTTTCATCAAAAACTTTTGACGTTGCCTATACACGCACACTGCTTCACTCACCATAATATGGTACCGGTAACATAAGAACACATTTTATTTGCACACACTTATCTTTATTCACTCACACATAAAATTGACTTTACAAGAAAAAATATAATTGCCTACCATAAAAAATTAGCATATTTTGTAGGCATGGGTGCACATAAACTTAAAAATAATCATTTAAAAAAGGGCATCGAACTAAATTTGAAGTTATCATACATACACTGATTAAGAAACTAGTCTGTGTAATGTGCCACTGTTTTTACAGCAAAAGAGGAGGGATAATGGAAGGGAAAAAAGAGGGAGGTAAGGCAGAGGTTAAGGTATGTGACGAGGACAAAGAATCCTTACTGACCCTGGCCTCCCCCTCCTCTTTCAGGCTTCCTCAGACAATACACCAATGTCCCCTTCTGGCATTAAGTAATTTATTGCTTCACACTGCTTGGGACAAAAATGTCAAAGTCTGTGATGGTAGCTTGAGAAATGCCAGACCTTTAACATCAGAGCTAGTTTCAGGGTTCCTTGGGATTGGGTCTTAATAGCGAGGTGGTTGTAATAGAGGGGTTTTACTTTGTTTCATTGCTTTAAACTAATCAACATTCTAAGTACCAGAACAAATTGAATTAGTTGCAACTTGTACATGGTCTTTGAACACAAAATGGCACAGGTATAAATTTTACTGAGATATGTATTATTTAAATGTTTTAATCAAATCAACATTGAAAGTACCAAATCAAGTAAAATTAGTTGCAGCTTCTTCATGGTCTTAAAATATTTTAAATTTTTTAGAAGACTATCTTAATAAAAGTATTTGAAAGCAAAAGATTTTGATACAATTTTTATAGTCTTTCAGCACTTGAATTCCATATGTACATGTACACAAAACTACTTAACCAAGAACATTGCTCATTTATTATACAGTATTGTTGAAGCACTGAATCTACGTAAAAACCCAAATTCTGCTTGTAATTAATGGTGGATGGTATGTAACTCAAACTTCCTTGATATAGTATCACCGCAGTCTCTTTTGATTCTATAGAATTATGTTTCCACAGTGAAAACTTTAATGAAACTTTGAGGAAAATGATAGCTCGTTAGACACTTGTTTTGTGATTTTGTAGTTTTATTTTGTGACTTCAAAAAAATTGTTTTCATTATTTACTAAAACGTCGGTTATCAAACATCACGTTCAGTTCTATTATTTCCTTTTTCCATTTTGTCCAGCATGGCACAAGGTGTGAATTTGTTTTCTTTCCTTGCATGCTTGGCAAAATGGGAAGTGGTTGCCTAGTAACTAGTGCAGGATGCTCACATTTTCTCTCTGGTTCAGCCTCTTAAGACCTCAATGTTAAGAGCCGCCCAAATCTTTTGACTGTTGCTCAGTGGATGTTGGCTACCGTTGGGTACGCTGGACTGTAGTTCATGACCAGGTTGAATGTTGCTTCCTCCTGTTACGCCTGGCGAAAGTGGAAATGGTTTCCTAGGAACTACAATGCCACCCTTCCCACTCTAGTGTTTCTTCTTGAGAGTGGGGAAGCACACCCCTTTACAGTACTTGCAGCTTTGGTTCTTCCGCTCCTGCCTTTTCCACATGTGAAGTGGCTAGAATTACAAACGACTCGTAGTGTTTTCACATTTCAGTTTAAAAAATTATTGTGTGCTTCATGAAATAACTTCCATCGTTAATATCCACGTGTTAAAATTCGTTACGTCAGAATATTCTCATGCAATGTATATTCCAAATTATTGATTTTAAGGAGTTTTTTCAGTGTTGAGGATCCCAGACCTAATATTGGTACATGTATTTAGTGAGGGACCATGATTCTGTTTATTTTAAATATAATTTATTGTGATAAATAATCAAGTTGCTGCCAAAACTACTGTTGGACTTTGACACGTGCCGCTTACACCATTATATTATAAACGACTACAGCTCATCCACGTGCAACTATATATAGGCTGTTCACGGTAAAATGAGCACTTTTGAAAGCCCTGCTTAAGATCTACTTGTGTATGCCCATTGTTTATTTTACCGCGTTATGTAAAATTAACGTCACTTTATTCATGCATTGGTCACGTGAAAGTGTGACATTATTAGAAAAGTAAGTACTTTATAAATCTGCTCATTTTTGCACTTTGATGTATTAAAAATAACAGGAAGCAAAAGAAATAATTTAAGTTATCATAAATAGTTAATTAACACTTCCTATTTGACATTAAGATATGGAACTACTTTCCCTCCACCGTTACCAACTTTACTGGGCACGTGTCACTCTGTGCGTCCGTTAAAATATAAGACGTTAGTAGCAGTATAATTTTTTTTTTAGGTTTATTTCAAAAGTGCTCACTTTATTGCGAACCGCCTTTACCAATCACAGGTACCACCTACCAGATGTCTTAACAGGAAGTGTTATCGCCAGAGACATCAAAGTGGTCTCGCAGACTGTTCCTGAACTACCCTTCTCCCTCCATCTTCTAATATTGTTTACACACGTGAAGGAGCAAACGAAACACGGCGTGTTATGAAGGCGTAGAGAGTAGGCTCAACTCAACCGCACTTTAAAATCACAATACGAAATATGTTTTAAGCGGCCGCGCAACGCGCCAGCTTCACCATGCACACCCGGCAGGCAGTGTCACCACACTGCCAAAGATAGCCGAGAGCCTGAGGTGATACCATGAGCAAGAGAGGGTAATTCTCTCACCCCATGCATTCCAGGCAGACGTCACAGGGGCACATCACACCTCCCACTCCGGGCTCGCTGCACACTAGTGGAACAATATATAAGGCAGTGCACGGCCGTGGTCGGGAGTTCATCTCCAGTAGCTTGCCTCAACACTTATTGTGCTTGGGCTCTCTACTGACCACTAGGCCCTCGCTGTCCTCTCCAAGAACTTGCAGTTTTCCAGTCGCTGCAGCCACCATCTACCAGAGGCTTTTAGCACCGCTTGGTATTGACGTCACCAGAAGCTTCATCTACTTGAAGACATTGAACACGACTAACATTTGAAGTTGCTGTGACCTGCTGGTTCTTCAGCTGCCACTATTGTTGGTAGTGAGTGGCTCTTCTGTTAAGGTTAGGGCCTCTTCTAGGCAAACCCAGTTAGTGCTAGTTGCAACAGTAAAGCTAATTATTTCCTTGTACTTCAGTAGCCTAGGAGCGGGTCACCTTCACCCGTTAATGCGTAGGTTAAGTACTTCCTCAACACAGACTTATTAGTAGCGCGTACGAGTCACCTAGATGTTTATTGTCTAAATAAATATCTTAGCTTAAACGTATCCACTAGTTCCTTGTTGTAGTACTATAGCCTATCTACCACCAGTATTTGAACGACGCGTGGTAAGCAATCAACAGAGAGTTTAACCTACAATAGAATGTCAGTCCCCCTTCAGGGGTCTGTCAGTTATACGCAATCATCTTTTGGCGGTCACCCATTCTGTTTACCTTGGTGTTCAGAACGGTAGAGCCCCAGCCACTAGGTCACACCTTACAGAGGCGTGACAGCCAACCCCAACTGCATCTTTAACCGAAGCACCTAGCCAAGGTGCTGGCAGAGATAAGCTGTGGGGGATTGGAGACCCTACGTTTGTGGTGTTACACCTGGCAGTGGCAGGAAGGCGGTCTACGACCCACGACTCCAGGTGCTTGCACTGTTAGGCAGTCAGGGAGCGCACCGCCAGCCATTGTCGGCATTACATTATAAAGTCTGGGATTGTTGATTGTTTATCACCAACAGAAAATCTGGTACGCTATCAGCCTATGCCATTTCACAGCAGCCACAGAGCTCAAAGAGTAGTTAAGAAGGCGGAGTTCCATGCTGCCAAACAGGTCTGTGCGGCAAACCTCGTTACGCCCGTAGTGATGCGAGACAGACTTTGCCTGTTGGAACATTCGTGTTTCATTCTAACCTGGTACGCACTGGCTACGACGTGCATCCAGTAGTCCGAGTCGTAATCAGCAGAACCGACTCCAGTATCAAAAGAGCAAACCAGCACATTAGCAGCTGGACCAGCACAGAGTGGAACTGCCACCATCACACAAGACCACTACCGGTACCTGACCTCCACCACATCCAGTGGAACCAAGGATGCCATGTGCTTCACCTGCGATAATAGTCCTTTCCTTAATTTCTTCAAAAAAAAAATTTAATATTTTAAAATGGCATAATTATTATGAATGTCCGTTGGTACGGCAGTAGGTGGAGGTTGGAATGCAGATGTCCCAGAGCGCCAGGCCATGATTTCACGCACTGCCATATGGTAAGCAGAAACTCTTACCACGATCATTAAATTGCCACATGGCAGAACAATTTATTTAGGCACACATTCTTCTGCTCCATTGTTTGCCATGGAGCATGACAAATGCAAGTAAGCGAGGCTGCTCACTTAAACGTAGGAATTAAGTATGACCATGTGTATGTTAGATCCAAAGCTGTTTGGTATTTACCGTATTTACTTGTGTATAGTGTGCACCATGATTTTGGCAACAAGTTCCAGGCGAAAAAAATTTTGTAAAATTCCACCAAATATTTGTCGCCCTGTTCGTAAGCATGGAACAAATTATTCTCTTTACAGTAGTGTGTGGTGATTGTGATATGTTTGGAAAATAATATAATTAAATAACTTGGGTGCAAAAAGCCAAAATAAATTCCAGAACCACCTTCTCTACTACTCAAAATTTCCTGTTTAGTTTCTCTCTCTCCCCCCCTCTCTCTCCCTCCCTCCCTCCCTCCCTCCCTCCCCCTCCTCCCTTTAGCAGTGACCGACTTTCTTTTTTGCCATGCTAGAATGTCATACTACCCTTATCTAAAAAAAAGTCTCCTTGTCCATTCTCCTTTCCCCCCACCCACCATCCCTGAACTTGGTGCTAGTCTCTGCTATGGAAACAAAGAGGACTTGGTGGAATTATCGACCAGCAACATCTGTGTGTTATTTGAAGGGGGGTGAGGGTGTAAACATGTCACATCTGTGGGTTGCAGAGTGGCAGAATGTCATTGGTTAGGAGGGGGTGGGAGGAAGGAGGGTTTCGACCTACACATAACTGAAGGGTCGCTGAGAGAGCGGAGAAGAGGGAGGTGAGAGGAGTGATGTGAGAGATGAGACAACAGACAGTCCAGCCACTTCCCTCAACATCCCCAGACAATTTATACCTACTACTCTCCTCTTACTCCTCCCCCCTACCTACCCCGAGTATAGCAAGCACCCCAGAAATTTTTTTGTGTATTTTGGGGGGAAAGGGTGTGCTATACAAGAGTAAATATGGTATTACACATTAAATTAAGACCAAAATATATGATGTGGTATATGAACTCAGAAGCATATTGATAAACGGCAAAAAAAAGGCACTGCGGTGTGAAAACCTTTACATGTAGCCTTGTGTGAACCAGTCTTAGGTAGATACACTTTATAACACCAGGTGAAAAAACTTTAAGGCAATACTATTTTAAGGGTCCTCAGAGTTAAGGTGATAGGCCAAGCTGGCTGTGAGGGCAAAATAGGAAAGGTTTCAGAAATTAACAGTATTACAAATCTGTGAAGCAAAGTTGAGATGCCCATGGCATGCATCTGTCTGGCTTCAGATCCAATGAGATGGTGAATGGCTGTCGGAAGTGGCGATACTCAAGCGCTCTGGAAGTGGTTTGCCTCTCACACACCACATGCATAGAGAATGAAGCACGATCGAAATGGAAGGAAAAAACGAAATAATTTTCAAAAAAGTTGCATGGGTGTGCACAGCAAATTAAGTATGCAATAAATCTTGCTAATTCACAAAAATTTTGAAGGTGTGCATGGCAGAATAAATACCTAAAAAAACCTTACTTGCGAACAAAAAATAAAACTCCTTTTTACTGTTTGCTTCTGTTGTCGGGCCTATCTTCACTGTACTCTGTGCACCACATGTAAATATGTAAATGCACCAAACACCTGTAGCATATGCATCACACGATTCTGCGTCTTGTTCGCACGCGACGCATGACTGGTAGAAGACAAGGTCGGGCGAAACATTATTTATTATTTTGAAATTTTTGTTAGTAATTATAAGTCACGATTTTGCATTTTAACAATTATTGTAATTTTATTATAGTCATTTTCGTATAACTTCAGCAAAACTTGACAGAAGTGTTAACCTACACTGCATGTAAACAGTAAACGCCCCCCATTTCCACAGTACTGTGTCAGATGATGGTTGTTGCAAGATGCGTGTTATGTTGCCAGTCTTTGTAATTATTGTAGAAGAAAATAGTACCCTGCATTAAAAATTATAACGTAGAAATGTTATGACAATTACAACATTTATAGTTAAAATCATGCTCAGAGACTAATGTACAATTTTTCTGAGTTATAGAGCAAGGATTTTAAAAACATTTTGAAATATTATAGTAGAGCATGTGAACATTATGGTTACTTTGAAAGGTCTCCACCAATCGCCCTTGTCTATGGTATGGTCTCGTTGCCATTGTTTTCTCTTCCGTCATAATTTATTGGTATGCAAGAATTCCCTGCGTGTGGTTTCTGAATTTTTTGTGTGTGTGCATGCAGTTAATTATTTTGTATTTGCATATGCCATTAAGTGTAGTTCTTCGTAGGTGTCTTTTTAGAACAGTCTCCTCAGTGAAATGAATTATTGACACGTCTCCTGCTTTAAAAAAGGTTTGTTGTGTGCTGTTGTCTGTCATTTTCTGTGACCATCGCGAAGCGTGACCGAAAAAATATTGACATTGTGAAGTTTAAATATTTTGGTTTGAAGAAATAGTGCGAGTGTTTTCTTAATTGCATAAGTCAGCCAAATAAAAAATTATTTTATATAAGTAGCTGACATGTGATTAGTCATGTAGCCATCCAAAGTTCTGCACATGTTTATGAATTTCGAAGTGAACAATAAGTTTGTGTGTTTTATAAATTTTTTATTAAATTGTTGTTAGAATATTTGAAATGTATTTGGACTTAACCTTGTTTTTTTCCTAGTTTATTTTATTGAATTTCTAATCATTTTTGTGTGTAAAGTTATATATTCTGAACACGTTTACGTTGTGCATTTCGTATTACCAGTGACATATTTATTTTTTGTTCTTGTGGGAGGTTTCCAAATGTACGTGGCCTAAATAAACACCATTTTAATGTGGTTTATCATATAAAATATGCAGTGGTATTTGTATGTTGAGTATTTCTTTCATCGGTATGAACAGCAACACATTTATCGCATTTAGTTCTGTTCTGAAGTTTAGAGTTGTAGTAAATTGAATGCTATTTCGATACGAACGAAATTTTCCACTTCATCATCAAAATAATGCAAGTTCCAATCGCCTCTCTCTCATCAGAATAACCGCAAAAGTATCACATATCACATAATGTGTTAAGTTCCTCACCCCACCAATAGAATAAACACAACCCTATCTAGTATGTTATGTGATCATAACAAAAGTAAGATGGTTGGGAGTGGCAACCAATTATAGACTATAGTAGCGTAAATACTGGATAGAGGTTTTCAGTCTTTCAATGTCTGCCATTGGATTCGGATTTGTAGTTTGTTTACAAAGCTTGTTTTCTTCACCGACACAACAGCTGTGGTGGAGGGATACATTGTGGCTGTACTTCTTTCCGAGAACTGTCAAATATTACTACAGTTATATGAAACGTAGTATATAATGTTAGTATAAATATTGACGTGTGACTTTTTTCTGATATTACTACTAGCTCAACTTTGTTTAATCTGAATGTGTATGCACTTCACTACGATGGGATTAGAACAGTATTAAGTGTTGTTCACATCCCAACAGAGTAAGCCCTTGCAAAAAGGAGCGTTCTTACAGTCATGTCGGTCCAGCTTCTTCTGTTCACTCCAAATTTTAAACGAGACATCATGTTAACCTCCCTGATGTAAGATTGTACTATCAGTCGAGCGATCGTGCCTGCCGCCCTAAGTCATGTAGTTATACAAAGGGCGAAGGGATGGCACCACAAGTATAAATGCTGGTGCGTGCTGCCTCAGCAGACTATGCTAGCAGACAACTCACAGGGTGGTGCTCACCCCCCTCCCCCACATCCCCCCCCCCCCCCTCCTTCACAGAGGGCTCGCGGACAAGGAGTATGTAAGTCCATTGCTACCCACATATCTTCAATTCGTCATGTTCCTCACACTGCATTGTACTTTGCCAGACGGATTCAACTTATCACTTCTTTTACCTCACTTAACAGTGCTGGAAGAAGCCACCAGGTCCTTGGACCCACCAGAAGCTCTTCAACTGCAAGAACGCCTTCCAGACCTTGATAACTGTTAAGCAAGAGCTCCTAAAAACATCTTCAATCCTCTTTCCTTACCTGCTGATAATGGCAATTGTACAGTCACTTCCTCTCTTGGTAGAATGACAACGATCCCTTTAGGATACCTTACGCTCACCTTACCTGTTGTTAACAACTACTAACCACTATCACGTCTGGTAGTGGTCTTCAACAGTCCCTTCTGGACAACAGGTTAGAATTGTTAGGGCCAGTTAACCATTAACTACGTAGCCAAATCACCTTTTCTAGTTAGGACCAGATCTCCTTCACCTGTATTCATGTAGGATAACTTCCGTGCAATGCTGAAATAGTTAGGAGGTAGTACAGGCCACCGTTTATATCCTACCTGAAATATATACGAATCCACAAGTCCTTTAGAGTGAAGCAGGAGGAGACTACCAATTTCGCACCACACACCCATTAGATGGCCACCTATGCTGTTGCCCCAGGGTATAGCATGATAGCCTCCACCACTAGGAAGACCTCCTTAAGGCAGCTATCTAGCCAGACCAGCCTATACTTTGTCCACCGTGCTGAACTTGGCTGGGGAGGGGTTAGGGTTTGGTTTTAGACGTGTGATACTTTTGGAAACCACCCAAGTCCCGTCGACGAGCAGCTAGAGGAGATGCAACACTCTGTATCTACCGCGCTTAACAGTGCCTGACAAAGGAGCACAGGGTGTGACTCTTGCCTGTTCGGCTTCAGCCTTGGTTATACACACTACTCACGACTTTGCTACCTGTTTCACCTTGTCAAGGCTAGTTGTACTTCATTTCCTTTATGCCTACTTCATTTCCTTTATGCCCTATACTCGGAGGAAGGGTAATCAGCGGAAAGAGAGAACAGCTGCTACTAACCCCAAAGATAAGCATTGTCGTAACCCTGCCGTAACTGCACTTCGCAGCATAACCCCATGGGAACGAGCTCTGACCGCCCGCAAGCTAGAGCCCCCTTACCGCCAAGCTCCTCCCACACCCATATTTCCTGTGCTTGTCAAGACTACCGGATATCCACATCCTCTGGTATCAGCCATTCGCGAGGGCATCCTGTACAGAATAGCCAACTCCTGGTTCAGAGGTTACAAAGCAATCTACAGCCGCAGCCCATCCCGTTCTACACGGGTCGTGTGCTGGTCCACAGGCACTAAACTTATACATAGCTATTCTTGTGTGACTAACGACATGATTAAAATGTTAAATTGACCCCGGTGATGGGTAACAGTCCCAGCTGGTTGTCTGTCCCTGTTCTGGGTGACTTACTCGACACTAAGCGAGTCGCGTCTCAAGGCGGTTATTCAGTTCTGGGCACTGGGTGTACAATATGGGCTGGGTTGGTCTGAAATTAGTTACGAAGTCGGGTTCAACAAGTTTCGCCTGGCATGGAGCATGTTTAGATTGTGTTACAGTAGGGTGGCATGGTGATTCTGTAAGTGGTGGTGCTGCCCCTGTTCCCATTACCTGGGTAGCACTCGACTGAGAGGTGGTGTGTGCGGGTGTTGTGCTAGGCTGCGGTTCTGGCGGACCTTTTGCCATACAGTGCCTCCTGCACTATAGGGTGATATCCTTCCGTGACTTTGGTGGGTGGTTTGAACAAATCCACTTGTGTGGCTGGCGCAGGTATGGTGAGATGTCTCGGCAATGCAGCCTGTTCACGTGGATAGACCAGTCTGAACCCGCTAGGAAGGATATGTAGCCCCTGTGGATTTTTGGAGATTGTTCTCGTCCTCTTGGCCCGTCTCTCAACTCCACTCCTATGGGTGTAAGGCATTAGGCACAAAAATAGAGGCTGCAGGAAGTAGGCAGGTGACATGTATGTATTGTCCAAGTACGGGTGCAAATTACTGCCACCAACACCTCACTCTAGACTCCCCCACCAGATGGAGAATGTTCGAGCTGCGGGTTGATGGTTGCGGGGGTAGGTTTCCCTGCACCAGAGCGCAACCCTGTTGTCACCACCAGTATGCGGTGAGAGTTGAGCATCCTGGCCGGCAAGCCGATCCCACCGGGAGTATACCTAGTGTCGTGGCTCTATCATTCCTCCCACTTGGTGCAAGGAACTGGTTGCCTTTCAATACTAGTAAGGTGAGTGTCCAGTGGTCTCTGGTCTTCCCAGACTCCAAGAAGATCCCCTCAGCACTACGAAGTGAAGTGAGCAGTTAGATGGTGGGCGACTTCAAGCCGGCAAAACAACTCCCAAGGGACGGTATCCTAGTGTCGTGGCTCTACCATTGACTGTCGGGGCAGAGAATGGGTGGCTTTCCAAGGAAGTGCTGTAATGTTGTGCGTGTAAGTTTGGTACAGCAAAATCCGGTCTCCTGCTGAGTCCTCCAGCTCCGATATGACACAAGTAAGGAGCGCTGAGTGAAAGTCAAAATATCTGGTAAGATCGTTTTTATTTACCCTAAGGAAATCAACACAGATTGCAGAGGTGCTATCTCCTAATTCCACACGGGCTAGGCAGAAGGTGAAACACCCTATCTTAAACAGGGGAAAGCACCCTGTGTAAAACTAATAGGAGAGGCAGTAACTGGTGCCTGTTGCGTATGATTAAATCTCAGGGTGAGCTCTACTCTCTGGGTGTCTGTAAGGGACAGAACGTGTCTTAGTGTGAAGCATTCAAAGCTGCTGGTTCTTCCTTAGGTAGCATAGGAGAGGATCTTCGGCCCCACGAGGTGAGCAGTGAAGTATTAGGAGAGGTTTCAGCCTCTGCACCAATAGCTGTAGCGATAAAAGCTCAGGAGAGGCAATCGAGAACTGAAGCAGAATTGACGATCCGTAGGCCGCGGAATGCATCTCCTTCTATACTCCTCAGCCATCTCTTTCTTCACTGGCATAGGGCATCTGGAGAGGGGGCTAGCAGGTGCAAGCCTGGTGCCTAGATCCTTTGTGCATGCTGTGTAGTGGGGAGTGGTGGCATCTAGGAGTCTTACGTGTGTGGCTTCCTGCGGGACACTGCTGTACTCGCCCTGGACATCTTGCATGGTCTCTGTGGCTCATTAGGCGAAATAATAAATTGTTATTGTGACATCTGTCCCAGCCCGATAGGTACAACAATCTTGTAGGTGGCGGCGGCATCATTAGACTGTAGACAAACTGCCTGGGATGCAGTTGCACTAATGAGTAGCATTCGTTCATTAATATTGTAGAAGACGTCATGCATCAACAGTGACCACCTCACAGCCTAAGGCCGTCATGTAATAAGGGTTTACGTGGCACACCAAGGCCATCGTGCATCAATATGCAGATCAAATTATAGAAAATGTTCATGTTGGCTATAAGAAAAGTTCAGTATATGGCAAACAAAACTTGTTTATATAGCACAACTATTATTGAAATCATAATTTCAATAGAAATAATTTTTTCATACGAGATTATATATAACATATAATAATGTATAATAGATAATAGCGTATTGTTGTGCAGAACGTAAGCATGATTTCTCCCTCTTTTTGGGTGGTTTTGAAAAATGTTGACATTTAGTACTCTTACATTTTTATACCAATATAATTTCATCTTCAAGTTTGGGTGGGGGGGGGTGGGGGTTATTGTCTCGAACCATTTCCTCCATACATGTTCTTAGCTGAAAAATACTTATTCCTGATTTGATGGATGAGCTATATGTACAAGTGGTCTGGTCATAGGTTTATTTCTAATGTTGTGCCTCACATGTTCTTTTATATATATATATATATATATATTTATTTATTTATTTATTTATTTATTTATTTATTTATTTATCTGCAATCTTTACCTGAGAGATCAAATGAAGGAAATATTTCCAATAGTAGACAGTGTTTACATTTTTAAGGAAGAAGTAAATGAATGCCCTTGTCAGCTTTGATCCACATACTGCATTGTAATCTCATCTACAGTTCCTGGACAGGCTGACTGCTGCTAAAGCTTTCACTACGGTGAGACACAGCTAGTTCAACCACAATGAATGGCATCAGCCCCCTGTAGAGTGAAGGGGGGGGTTCTGGAAACTAGTGAACCCAGATGCAGTTTTTGTTTCTTTTTGGAAGGGGGTGGGATAGTCATTCAATCTAAATAAATTCAATTTGGTCTTAAAAACATGTGAACCTAAAGAGTCAATGCATGGGAACTAGTTACGTGTAATATGTAATTTTGAAGCTAAAACATCATAAAAATTGCCTAAGTAAAACTTTGTGATTTTTGCGTATAGGAGGCAGGGTAGGTCAGAATCTGTTTAAAATCAAACGACTTCACCAAATTGGCAACCATTTTCTTGGAAATCTTAAAAGGTTGTAATTTTGGGATTTGACTGTACTTAGCTTTTCTATTCACTAGAAATGTTTATAAACTTTATGCTGCGCATACGTTTTAGAGCAGGAAGTCAATTTTCAACGGATTCTTGCAGGGAAATGAAAGGATTTTTTCTGCAAATCTCTTTTTATTTCAATATGCACAAGTCTTTTGAATTAACTGATCTAATGGAGGGGCATACAGCGCTCTTTTACTTGACACACTCCCTTATTCAGGTATATCTAGTTCTGGGGAAGGTTTCTCTTCCCCACTCGTTCACCTATCCCTTAAGCTCCTATTTCCAGCTGGGTCAATAGGGGAATATGAGTTATGTCGGGTAGATGAAAGTCCTGATTCCCTGCGGGGTTGTCATTACAGCTTCACCCCAAAATCCATGGGCATACGTGATTGAAACATCATGCACCTTACAGTATCACAAATTGTACAGGTTTTCCTTTCCGCCAATCCATTCTGTTGAGGGCAGTATAGAACAGACCTTTGGTGAATAATACCTGATTTCTGCAACTGTCCCTGAAAATCCTTGTTCATAAACTCTAGCCCATTATCTGAGTGGAAAATCTTTATTTCTCTTCCATGTAATTTTTTAACATTAACCTGAAATCTCAGAAACACAGTTAATAGTACATCTTTACTTTTAAAACATATTGCACTACAAAACCTGGAATATTAGTCAATAAAACTAACAACATACTGGGATCCTCCCATTAATATTGGAATTATTTTCCCAATTACATCTGAATCATTTGCTGTACGTTGAAAAGTTTTAGGATTAGGTACCTTTATAACATAGTTTCCTTGTATACAAATAGAACAATCAAAGGTTTTATCTTTCTTCAAATTTAGCACAGGTATTTTTAACAATGATTCCTGATGTACATGTTCAAATCTCTCATGCCATATCTGCATATTACTAGCACATTTTAAGGCTTTACCATGTAAATAATTCCCCCAGTTTTGGTAACCAGATTACATTCAACACTACCCTAATTAATTATGTTTTTATTTTGTAATCTATATACATCATTTTTAGCTCTAACAGCTGAACAAGATTTCCCCTCCCTTCCTATCCCACACACTTGGTTTATTTTCTGAGAAACTTAGTTTGAACCCTTCGCTAGTTAGTTTTCCCATTGAAACCAAGTTGTTCGCAGATTGCGCATATACAATACATTTTGAAATTGTATTGTTATGTGACCAAGCCTTCCACCATTATAACACTTGACTCCGTTCCTACAATATTTTGACACGTCCTGTTTTCCACATTTAAAATATAGATATATTTTCTCTTGATTTGGATGCGGAATACGTGTCCACGGCAGAAGTCACACAAGAGGCCCTTTGGTTAAAATTTTTATTGTGTAAATTGGGACAGGAGAGAATTATTGACATTCCATGTATAATACATGCAGATAATGTAGTAGCAATAAAGCTTACTATCAATCCCGATATAAGCGAAAGGTCAAAACATATTGCTATTATGTTCCATGTGTTTGTAAGGGATTAGTGGAAAATGGGACTGCTGTATCAAGTATGTTGCATCAGAGAGAAATGTTGTAGATTTATTTATAAAGAATTTATCAGGCGTTAAAGTAAAGGAAATTACACAGGCATTTGGATTGTGAAACTTGTCAAAAATTTGATATGCCAGAAAGGGGGAGTGTTGGTATAGTTAGTTTTTCTCACATAAATTTTGTTCTGTAAAGTTGTTAATTGTATGGTATTATCTTTGAGATTTTGTTTTGTTGTTTTCTAGTAGAAATGGTCAATTACTGTGTTGAGTATCAGTTGTGTATGTAATATGTATGGTAATATGTTCAAGGTGCACAAATAAAAATGTGTTAAATTTAAATGTGCTGAAACTTACTTAGAGTTTGGTATGCCATAGCTTAAATATGCAATAATGAATATACATATATATATATATATATATATATATATATATATATATATATATATTATATATATATATATATATATATATATATATATATATATATATAATTTCACCAATCTCTAATAAACCACATTGTTTTAAATTAAATATCTTCAATCACTTAAAAGGTAGGTAGGTGGGCTTAACGTCGACAACGAGGTCATTAGAGATGGTCAAGCACTAGGTAGGTGGGCTTAGCGTCTTGTCGACAGCGAGGTCATTAGAGATGGTCAAGCACTTAAAAGGTAGACTTTTATCAAACAAGATGTTCATTGCTGTGGTTACAATGTAAATTGTTTGGGGGGATTTATATATTTTCAGGTTACAATCACGTGCAGTTTTATGTCTACCTACTTTGCCACATTAATATTTGGCCTATATTTGATGCACAGTAAAATAACCTAATTTTTTACTGTAAAATCCGGTTAATCCTTTCACTGCTATGGACGAGAGATATCTCGCCCTTCAATGTAGGAGCATGTGTGGTATGGAGTAAATATGTCTTCCTCAACTCAGCAGCATACCTTTAGTGGGAGGACGAGATATCGGGTCCCACTGTTAATACCTACCTACCTACCTGCCGCCTGATAGTCCAACATTTTTTAGCCTTGGATGAGAGTGTTCTAAAGGGTTCTATTTACATAGAAATACTGTAGTTCTTGTTCCAATAAATGTCAAGAGGAAGTGTGTCAGCAGACATTATAGTTCCTATTCCGAGAGAGTGGGACATGGGTGGTGAGAAAAGCCAGCTGTCTTCTGCCTCCTACTGGGCAGCCTTTTGGACCACTTAGAGAGATAAGGTGAACACTTGCTGGGCCACATACAGAGATAAGATAAACAGGGATGGGGGGAATTTTATGAGGGGTGGAGAAAGGAATGAAAAGAGCTGTATGGCAAAATGTGGGACAGCCTGCCAGCTACTTGTGTTGTATGTTTTGCAGCATACTGCAGAAGTTTTGGATAGTGTTATTACGCTAAAGTCTTAGTCTTTTTTCTAACACTTTATCTGACAGACCAAGAAGCACAGGAGATGATTCTCACAAGGAGTGACAGTGAAGAAGATGTGTTAACATCAAGTGATTCAGATGTAGAGTACACTCCACACAACAAAGAAAAGTTTCCTCGGCCAACGTCTACTGGGATTGCACATAGTACTTCAATAAAAAATTTTGAAAAATTGTCTTCTGAATCGGAGGAAGATAGCAGCGATGAAGAAAGAAATTAAAATCATGGTACAAAAAGGACATGTGATACATTTCAGTGGTATTCAAATAATTTGACTCCTATTATTCATCCCTATGATGTTACAAATGCAGGATGTAAAGCAAATGTAAATATTAACAGTCCTATCATAGACTTATTTCTAGTCTTCTTTGATGTATCATTGATAACATTTGTAGCAAATGAATGTAACAGTTACTACAAGTATGCCATTGAAAATGCCGCACAGATTTTGTAGTCCCATTCCCGTGTGAAGCAATGGACAGACACAAAGTGTGAGAAATTGTTTTGTTTTCTGGCAGTGTGTTTACTAATGGCACGTGTGTAGAAACTGAAGCTATATGAATAATGGTTAAAGGATGCTCTTTAGCGAACACCAGTGTTTGGAGAGGTAATGCTGCATTTCTGTGATGAAAGTGTGGATCAGGGTGGCGATCATTTTCAAAATTCGGGCTGTTGTCGATAGAATTCTAAATGCTTTTCGTATTTCATTTGTGCCTTACAAAAAACTGTGCATTGACGAGAGCCTGCTCCACTTCAAAGGCCGTTTGATTTTCATACAATATGTGCATTCAAAACGAAGTCAGTTTGAAATAAAAACTTCTGTTTTGTGTGACTGACTGGATATGTTCTTGATTTTGTTGTGTTCACTGGTGCAAATAGGGACATTGACGATGCAGGTCTGGGAAAGTATTGTGATATTGTGGCTACTTTATTGAAACCATACTTGGACAAAGGTCATATGTTATTTTTAGACAACTGGTATTCCAGTCCAAACCTGTTTCATTGGCTTCATAATCACATAACAAATCCATGTGGCACAATACGAAAAAAAAAAAAAAAATAGGAAAAAATATGCCGAAAATAGACAACAAACTGAAGAAAGAAGAGATTTTCTTCAAGTCATCAGGCGAGTTATTTGCAATGATGGGATGCGATAAACGGGAAGTATGGATGCTCAGCACTTGCCACAATGCAGATATGAAAGAAAGTGAATAGACTGACAGGAAGAGTGGATGTAAAATATGTAACCCACATGTGTTCTGGACTACAACATTAGCATGGGATCTGTTGACAAAACTGGCATGGTTATAAGTTCAATAGAATCATTGAGGAAAACTGTGAAATGGTATAAAAAAAACTGTTATTTCATGTATTGGATCTTGTAGTTCTTTATATCCATGCTCTTCACGAAAATGTTACTGGTAAAACATTGCCTCTTGCAACATTCCATCTAATGCTCATTAGAGGCATTCTGGAGAAATACTCAAAATAGAGAAGAAATTCTGGAGGAAGAAGCGAGGTCAGAAGAAGACACTCCGATGTGCGTATCACAGAGGCATTTTCCCACAGTTGTTGAAGCAAAAGGAGTTTAAAAAATTTCTCACCCAAAAAGGTGTTGTTTGCACCAAGCACAAAATTCATCGAGAAACACGATACTCGTGCAGAGACTGCGAAGTCGCTCCATGTTTTGAAAATTACCACACCAAAAAAAAATGACTAAATGTTGGTGTAATAACATATAATTTCAGTATTTCTAAATAACATAATTAGGCTAAAATAAGTGTAATGGAAACCAAGGTATTTTAAACTATTATATATTTTTTTAAATAAGTTAGTGTAATTTCACTATAGTAAATATAGTGTATTGACTCCAATGAATGTGATCTCAGTTAAGTCAGAAAAATAAGTTATTACTGGAAAGTGCTATAGATCTACTTGTATTACAGATTTCATTGGAATTGGTTATGTAGTTCCTGAGATTTGATGCAAAATCTTGTATTTTTTAAAGCACTGCTATCTTCTAAAATGGTGCATTGGCCAAGGCGAGTGTTTCTGAATCTAAGCTGATATTTTGAATGGTCAATATACAAAATTTGGTTTTAATTAGTTGAATTGTTTCAGATATGCAGTACCATCCAAAACATATAAAACAAAAAAGTCTGCCCTTTTGAAAACAATCATTTTGCATGGTTGAAAACTATGGTAATCAGGTTTCATTACTGTGTACTGTAAGTTTTTGAGTTGTTTAGAATTCGGTGTAAGGGTGCACAAGTTTTTAGAAGGAAACTCACACACATATGCAGGTAGGAAGATGATGTCCTAAACCTATTCTTCCTTCAGAAATCAGGTTTGAAAAAATACGTATTTTATAAGTTAGCAAAATAAAAGCAAACAGTGTAATGTCAAAATCAATGTAGACATTATAAATTACAATTAATTGTAACATTAAGGAAATACTATTAAAATTTCTCCAAAAAGGGTGCAAAAAGTGGCTACACCGGTCTTGCCCACATTTGCTTTAAAAAAAAAAAAAAAAAAAAAAAAAAAAAAAAAAAAAAAAAAAAAGTATTCAGCACAGGGGGTGAATTGTGCTATGTGACTGCTAGCACTACAGAGATGACACCATTAATAAGCATGTAGCAGCGAAAGGGTTAAAACATTTAGGAATGAATTGGAAAAGTCACTCTTGTTAACTAGGAAAACATAAAAGTTTTTATTATACTTGTGTATTTAGATAAGGTATATAATTAATTAATTTAAGCAGTGTACTTAAAAGAGGGAAACTTGTTAAGAGAGATAATTTGATTAAATATGAACATTACAACTACATATAGTCTATTCACAGTTTCTTCTCACGTTTTTATTCTATCCATTGGAAAAGTCACCTCATTTGTGATGTGTTTGGTTATTTCCTATATAGGCTATGCCACGTATGACAATTGTTTTAGATTTCTGTTAACGTAAAAGTTCATTCATTTTAATTCAACTTTTACTTATGTTTATGTATAAATTATGTTATTTCATTTATTATTAATATGAATAAAAAACAATGAGAAAACAAGTGTGTTGGTAATGTCTAGTAGGGATGGGTGGCAAAGTTTAGAAAATTTGAATTTGAATATGATATTTTTAATATTCAGCATTGTATTCAAAATCAAGATTTTTCTAGGTCGAACTTCGAAACAAAATAGTGCTTTTGGACATCTTATATTGTTTATTATTATTGACCCAAAAAGCAAAACATGAAGACGTGGGCAGAGTTTTTATTCATAGTATCTCACACACAGGGCTAGTGAATCATGAAAACATAACCTCAACTCAACAGAATGCCTACAAATTAGTCCAAACTGCATTTTGTTGCAAAATAATTGTCATTATCTAAGATAGCAAAACAGAATTGTCGAAAATTATTCTTTTTTATACTATGAAACACTTAATTATCTTCCTGAACTTTATTCCACACCATAGATTTTAATGGGTAATATATGATTATTTCCCTCATGTCCAGCAACGCCTTAATGCATTACAGTGTGATAAATAGGAGATTAAACTGCAATTTTTACAAACTTAACTGCTGTGTAATTGTACCCATTGCAATTCAAATATCAGTAATGTAATTTAAAAAATGTGAAATTGTTAATTTTACAGCATTTATGGTTTAAATTAGGTTTTTATAGAAATGTTAATTTTTTTTTTGCTTTTGCTTTAAAACCATAGGTTTGTTCGTGTGGTATGTTTTTTCTACAATCTGAGAGCAAGTGATATTTTTGACAGGCCATAAGTAGCAAAAACACCAGTTACTTTCGGCAGGACGGCACAAATGGCGAACAGCAGAAAACTTAGCTCACTACAATTAAATAAACAAAATATTATTTTTAAAATGTTGATAATCATTATTGTCTCTGTATAATTTTCACGTATTAAAAATGTTGGCTACTCAAGATAACTTACTTTCGAGGATAAATGTGTCTTAGTTATTTTTATTTCCCTCTCCACATGTAACAGGATACCCAAACATCTTTTCTTCATCAATCTGCATGAAAGCAAGTTACTATTCACAATCAAGACTCTTCGACGTTTGTAATTTTATTTTGGTTGCCATTGTTTTTCACCTTGCTCGTTTTTATATTTCTGCCATACCTCTGCGAGCAAGATCAGAAATAGTTGATTTTCATAGGAATAGCAACTGTTACCGCCACCTGAACAACTTACAAAAAAGTGTTTCTTGTAACACAAACTGTAACTATCAGAAATGGCACTAAACTAGCAGAATAGCAAAGCACACGAACACACCTCTTTGTTTAGCAATTATGACGAGTGTGTCGGCAGGCACGAACAGTAAATGTTCCCAGCCCACCCGGTGAACACCGTTGTGGGTGTGTGTGTGTGGGTTTTTATTTCTTCTTCGTGTTTAGGTGTGTATCTTGTTGTTGTTGGAATATTTTATAGTTAGTTATGTTATTATTTTCTTTCTTTTAGCATAGTTGGTTGTTGTAGGTACTGTTGTGCATTGTCTTGAGTAAAATGTAATATTAATCTGCACGTGTTTACCACTTCGTAAAACTGCTCGCTCCATCATTTTTCGTACCGCCGTCCACAATGAAGTGACATGAATATATTTTACTTTTATAAGTTTCAGTTTGTATGTATTAGGAAACTTGCACATTGTTGATTATACTGAATGATTCTGCAAATAAATTATTTAATTCCAGTGGTGAACAAACGTGATTTTATTGAAGTAAACTTGCAAGGATTACCATAAAAAACGTGTGTTCAAGAGGTTACGAATGTTACAAACAGTAAGGGTTTTTTTTTTTTTTTTTTTTCCGGTGCCTGTAGTTGTTGAAATGCGGTTGACCTGAAAAAGCCGCACTTTCAAGACTTTTACAGTGTGTGAATATTATTTATCTATATTGTAAATTCGAGTGTAAAGTTAACTTTGTTTAAAGTGTGTTTGTGTATATTGCTGCATCTGCATGAATACGAACAGTGACCTTTGTATCACGTTTTGTTTTTTCCATTGGCATTAAAATTTTTGAAAATACAATAATTCAAATGTTATTTCCGTGTGAGGAAAATTTTTCTCTGCTCCATCAAAACAATGTACAACTCAAAATGCCACACACTTGGAAGAACGTCAAAACAATGCCGTCTTACAAAAGATGTTAACCTAAAGCGCACCAGCCCGTTGCGGTTTCCTTTTTTTCCCTCTAAAATAAACAGGACCCCAATAAAGTTAACTTATCAATTACAAAAATAAAACAGGTTGGAATGCCACCCTGGCTACAATATTCTACATTAATTACTGGACGGAAGTTGGAAAACGTTAGTCTTTTAGTGCCTGCCATGACAGGAAACCCGAGTACAAAGGAATATGCAAGTGTGCATTGAACTTGAACATGTGTTTACAAACTTCTTTCTTTTTCTTTTTTTCAGTGATGAAATAGCTGTGTGGAAGGTGACACATGCCTGGCTATTGACTGTGGCACGCCCGTCGAGATTTGATGCGCTAGACCAAATGCACGGTTATATACAGGTTTATCGGTGGCTGGCGAGAGTTGTTAGCTACTGACTTACTCATATGACTTCCGTGATGCTGATGAAGCTGAGGTTTCAATCCTTGGTCTCAACTCAATGGATTCTGGGTTGCCTCACACCGCATTGACTATTCCAGGCAGCAGATTCCCGGCTCCAGAATCTGGGATTGGATAGGCCGTACCTAGCCTCGGTCCTGTAAACCAGACCTATCAGAACTGGGTGGTTCTCTTGGCTGGTGCGAATATGCGGTGGAAAATATACAAATACCATGTGAGCAGTCTCGAATGCTTGGCCCCTTAGTGCGGTGGCACGGTCCTGTTCCACCTGCTTTTCCTGCGTAGGAGGGGTGAGTGCAGATAACTGTTTGGCATCAAGAAAAGCTAGGGTTTTACTCCCCACGCCTTTGATAGTGCACCTTGACGGGAAACAATTTAACAGTGTCAGCCTAGTAGTTGCTTGCTGGCACGAGCTCTGTAAAAGTCTCCACTGATCCCTCACGCTTGGCGGGCTGATCAGAGATGTTGAGCCGTTTGGGCCACCAATCCCTCTACTGGATGTGAATTCAGGCAACATTGAACAGCAAGACTCGGGCTATGGTCACTCCAGCACTATCAGTGTTTGAAGCAAGGGAATAACTTGGGCTTACTGCCCTTCCTTGGATGAAGGTATGCCTAGTGGTTGTGGCTCATTTGTTCCTTCTCTCCAGTACTACCAGTGCTCGGGTGGTTGGGAAGAAACAGGCGGCCGTCTAATGGGTGTGTTTTAGAATAATACTCTGTTCCTGTTGGTCTTGTACAGCGTGAATTATTCCTAATGGGTGAAATAGAAAGATACTGTGTAAATGAAATTAGCGTAAGGATAGAGAACAACCTTGTGTATTTTGAAAAATCAATTAACATGTGACTCATGCTACCTCCTACCAAACAGTGGGATGCTGAAGGTTACTTACATTAGCATACTGTAGGCAGCCTGGTCCTGGGTTATAAAGGGAAAGATTGTTCTAGATATGAAAAATCCTTTACTACTAAACTGTACTAAAGAAAGTGGGTATCTAGAAGAGACAAAGTGAAGTTAACGAGTGTTACCGTGTTCACTGTTTGCTGTATCCGTCGTTGTTGAAAGTAGCCGCTGGGGGCGTACTTAACAATTGGTAGATCTCTGGAGGTCCCAGCACTGAGCAATGTTCGGAATTTCGGGATGTTGCGAGAGAGGGTGCAAACATTTACGGAGCCCCGCTGCGCACTGATTTATATAATGCTGAAGTCTAGTCTACCGCCGCGGGGAAGGCATGCGACATCCTTCTGCCGTGAGGCTGGCATGGGAAGTACGGCCCTCTTTTCAGTGTTCCTTGATTCGTGTCTCTTTGGCGGCACTCGGCCGCGCCCAAAGTTACTGAAGCTCGTAGGCACTCAGCGCGTGGGGTGGGGTGCCCGCTGCTTGCGTAACCTTGCAGCGACGTGTTCGGCCGCCTGGTAGATTTAAACGGCCGAGAACTAATGTTGGTACATGCACAACTGTGACAACTCTTACGTAGATTAAAGTAAGGGTATACTTTACGTAAAGCACAATGAGTCGTAATCATAGTTTATTAGTAGTATAAGCAGCGTGCGTCAAAGGTTACTCTGTGGCCATGTTACTTTTATAGAACTGTCAATATTTTCCCCAATAAAGGAATGGAACAGTTACAGTGCGTATTTGTAGAAGACAAAGATGGAGGTCAAACAAAATTTAAATAAATTCCACAACATTAGCTCATGTAATTTAATTATGTATACATACACAAAGTAATGGAATAATATTTTATTAAATCACGTTATTTAGATACACAATTTGAATAACAAGTACAAAAAATAACTACTTGGGGGTAAAACATTAGTAATGAAATTAATTATTCTGTTTTGTCTGTTCTACACTTTGCTGAAATAATTTTTAGTTTCTTGTTTAGTATTATTTTGCATTTAAGTCAAGAAATATGCTGATGTGATGAAAAATGATTTTTATTTTTTAAAATACTGTAGGTATGTTACTTTTTTTAATAAGCATAGCTTTATCCTGGGTCGGTTTTCATTTTATTATTTAGGTATGTTTAGCATGAAAGGCAATATGTTTACATACAGGATAAAAAAACTATGGCAATAGTTTTTTTATATATATTGTAGGTACTGTTGTGCGTTTTCTTGAGTAAAATGTAATATTAATCTGCATGTGTTTACCACTTCGTGAAACTGCTCGCTCCATCATTTTTCGTACCGCCGTCCACAATGAAGTGACATGAATATATTTTACTTTTATAAGTTTCAGTTTGTATGTATTAGGAAACTTGCACATTGTTGATTATACTGAATGATTCTGCAAATAAATTATTTAATTCCAGTGGTGAACAAACGTGATTTTATTGAAGTAAACTTATTGTCCTGAAGTAACCTTCAGCATCCCACTGTTTGGTAGGAGGTAGCATGAGCCACATGTTAATTGATTTTTCAAAATACACAAGGTTGTTCTCTATCCTTACGCTAATTTCATTTACACAGTATCTTTCTATTTCACCCATTAGGAATAATTCACGCTGTACAAGACCAACAGGAACAGAGTATTAGTCTAAAACACACCCATATATATATACAAACTGAAACTTATAAAAGTAAAATATATTCATGTCACTTCATTGTGGACGGCGGTACGAAAAATGATGGAGCGAGCAGTTTCACGAAGTGGTAAACACATGCAGATTAATATTACATTTTACTCAAGAAAACGCACAACAGTACCTACAATATATATAAAAAAACTATTGCCATAGTTTTTTTATCCTGTATGTAAACATATTGCCTTTCATGCTAAACATACCTAAATAATAAAATGAAAACCGACCCAGGATAAAGCTATGCTTATTAAAAAAAGTAACATACCTACAGTATTTTAAAAAATAAAAATCATTTTTCATCACATCAGCATATTTCTTGACTTAAATGCAAAATAATACTAAACAAGAAACTAAAAATTATTTCAGCAAAGTGTAGAACAGATATATATATATATATATATATATATATATATATATATATATATATATATATATATATATATATATATATATAATATATATATATATATATATATATATATATATATATATATATATATACACACACACACACACACATATATACATACATACACAGTGTGTGCGTGTGTGGTTTTTTTTTTTTTTGGGGGGGGGGGAGTGTACTTGTCAACAAAGACCTTTCATTAGATATTTAATTCAATATTCAATTCAATTTTGCGAATATTTAAAAATTTTGCTTCAAAATGAAATTTCTACCTTCGCCCACCATTAATGTCTAATTGTAGTTTGTATGCAGAATATTATTTCTTTGACACGAATGTGGTGTGTTACCCCTTTAGTGTAATTTTCTAAACTTTAAGTTTTGTTCTTCATAAGACAGATGTTTTTCATAAGACAGATGAATATCCTGGAAGTAGAACTTAGCAGTACTTTAAAATATTGGAAGTAACTGTAAATAGACTTGCAACCTTAACTAACACTTTTAGTAGTATAGAGTGACTGATAGCAGTATTTTATGTTTGGAGCTTCAGTAACTTCCTACTCCTCACATTTAAACGAATGTATAATTCTTGCTACATACATATATCCAAATAGGAGTCATTATTTACAAATGAGTTAAACTTAAAATTATGAAATTCCCAGTCCTTCTTTTAAGACCATAGCCACACTGCGAAGTAGCATGCAATGTTTTGGTAGTGCAAGAGTCTGAAGTGACTCCTGACTCAGAAACTACCAATAACTATGCAACTACTGTACAGTGTACAGTAAAACTGTGTTGAAAAGTTTCTGAAGGGACTGAAAAAATAATACTTATTAACCAGGAAACTTCTTAAAAGGGTCAACTTACACATGTACAGATAGACAAGATACACAATTGTTCAACTTCGAAGCAGGAAAATTTCTTAGGTGGGAACTTCTTAACAGGGTTTCACTGTAATTCATTGAACTTCTCTATTTTTAATATTAGTTTTCTGTAGTGTCATCATAACACAACTCTTCATTTTCCTCAATTTTGCATCTTTTTTGGTTAGTTTACGAAAGTTTAAATGTTGTTTTACCTGCAGTGAAATATTCCATCTATTACTTATTTGGAGATGACTTTTCACTCTTTGTGCAATTATGAAGCTTTTTAAGACCATTATTTTCGTCTAAAACCTTGTATATAGTTTTGCTGTAGTTTTTTTTTTTTTTTTTTTTTGTGTAGTACGCAATGATATGGATGGATACTCTGAAGAAAGTGGACCTTCTCTTCCATCCGTTACTGGAAATTTGAATATATTCCATAGCTCTCCAGGAAACTGGCAGAATTCTTCTTCCTTTGCCCATATGACACCAAGGACAAGGAACAGCTTTGGAAGGCATGGGTCAGCAATACACAGAAATACTGTTAATAAGCTGGATGATACAGACATGATCACCGATCACATACCATATCGAACAGTAAGTGTTTGGCTAGCATTAAATATTTTGAGTAGTGTTGTTGAATTAATACAATCTTAAGTCATCTTGTTTATTTAAAATTATCTGACTGTAGCTTGAGAAATTAAAATCACACTTGGAGGACTACAGATCTTAAATTGTACATGGGTTTATTGGCCTTTTGTTCTTGATAGGAAGCAAGGCCAAGTCCAGAGCGACTGGATGCCCAGATTCGCCATATGCTTCACAGCCGTGACACAGTGGTGCAAAATGTACTAGAGAAAACGAAGATGGTAATGGAAAGCAACGAAGCCATCATGCAGCAGCTCAAGGAAAACACTCGTTCAATGGAGGATCTTAAGGTACAAAATTGTGCAAATGAATGCATGAAAATTTTTTTTCTAATATTTGTCTTCACCAAAGATAACATTGGAAACTGTCCACATTGAACACACATACATTAAATGTCAGTAAATACAGACAGTTTTCCATGGTCCCACCAAAATTCCTACACAAATTATGTTAAACATATGACGTGTGATGCTCAGCGCAGCTATTATGCACACTCGATTTTGCCCTATCTGGATGCTGTTTCATTTCGCTGTGGGCAAGTCATACACAGTACGTAAAGATGCTAAACACATGCCTACAGGGTACCCTAGCAATGATGGATGATATTACACACACATCAATCCAGCGTGTACTGTTCATCCTCTACTCCAAGCAGACGTTACATCACCCCTCCAAAGTGAGACTATTATCTGCCGTGCCACCGAGCCCGCCACCCAAGGTCATGTAATTCTACAATGAGCCAAGGGAGGGCGCCACTTAATCTGCGAGCAGATAAAGAGTGAAGCTCGCCGCATCAGTGATATCCCAACAACACAAGATGCTAGTAGCAATGCCAGCAGATGACACTATGGGTGGTGATTATCTCCTTCCTCCCCCCTTATTCTTCAGTCTGTGTTTCCTCCATTGCTCAGTCTTGGGCAGGAGAAAGCCACCAGAGGTTCGTGCTCTCTAGTACACCTGCTAATTCCCATCGCTCTGTTCAGGGCAGGATGAAGCCTACTATTGATGTAAATCCCTCCAGAAGCCTTGCAACATCCTCTAGAGTTCCTGTAAGACTCACAACCACCAGTTTTTGTAGACAGACAGCGTCTGCCTTACTATTCCCTGGTAACTGTCATCGGCTTATTACCGTTCTGGTAGTAACCACCAACGGTCCCTTCAGGACAATAAGGTAGATAGTTAGGACTAGTTGTAGTTAACTACCTAGCATCATTGTTGTCTTCCAATCAGGCTTAGAACTAGGTTGCCGTCACCTTGCTGTGCATATCTAACAGCAGTGTCAATTCAGGTTAGTTTTATGAGGTAGTACTGGCACCGTGTCTATTCTCATTGAATATACAAGTGATATAAACAGACGTGTGTACTGATTGCTGAGTGTCACTGTGTTAACCTTGCGTTAAAAAAAACCAGCCCGTTAGAGTGAAGTCGGATGACCACCATCATCAAAACCAAATACACACACACATTAAATGGCCACCTGTACTAAACCCTTGGGTATAGTACGGTAGAGCCCCGACCATTAGAAAGCCCTCCTCTAGGTCACTAGGCAGTCAAGTTAACATGCACTCCACCACCGCTCTCTGCGGGGCAGGACAAAAGGAGGACAGGATACGACTCTACCTTGTGCGCCTGCGGCCCTTGGCAAAACACAGTAGGGAATTGTGTCGCCAGCTTCACTTTTGCAAGGCTGTAAATTGTACCTTCTCCTATGCCCTACATCTGGAAGGGTGATGCCCAAAGGATGTGTAGAAGGGCAGCTTATGCCTCCAAACGTAGCTTGAATCGCAACCCTATTTCTCTTGCTGCACTTTGCAGTACACCTCTGGGGCAGAGTTCATACCACCCGCTCACTAGAGAACCTCTCACCACCACCACCCCCCCCCCTCCTTTCTACAAGACTGAGTGAGCACCCAATGCACTGGCAGAGGCCATTTGCCAAAGAGAAGAACCACCTCTAGGTATAGCCAACCCATGTTTGGAGACCAGAAGTCCCACAACCGCCAGCCTACTCTGGGCTCCAAGATAATCAGCAGTACTCCACGTCCTGATGAGGCTAACAGCAGCCACCTGGCCCCATCTCAACTGTGACAGTAGCTTCAATGGATCCTCGTCCAGCAATGTAAACCAGTTGGTAAGAGCCAGCCTGTTCGCCGAGCCATGACAGTGACTTCTGATTTTCAACCACTTTGACAGGCCATGAGACCTGTACTATATATTGGCCAAGCACCAGTCAAACACAAAGTCAGCCTTTCTTATGTTTTTCGTGATACTGGCGTCACCAACCAAAACCTTAATATTGACCACGATGACCACCTATTACCTCAGCTGGTACGTAACCAGGGTTTTCATAGCACTCTACTTTAGGCACTGTGTGTTAATGGTTGTCGTAGCACTCAAAGTGGGGCATTAGAGCTTCATAGAGCAACATGCGTCAAGTATCAATTTTTATACTATAGAGTATTAGTAGTATTGCTGACAATGAACTTAAAAGTATTTCATGATAAAAGTAGTACTCTTGAAACTATAACCTTTGAAAAAATTGCTGCCTGTAATTGCATATATGTTAATGTAATCTGTTATGACTTGCCCCAAGCTCTTCCTAGCACGTTTATGGGGCAAAGTCGCCCGTAGGGTGCGATGGCGCACTGCGCAGTATTTTGACATGCGTCAATTGAAAATAAAGTAAAAGAATGCACTTCATTACACAGCATTTAAATTGGCACTTTTCTTCTTAATTATACTCATAATTGTTTTTAATAGTAATATGTACTTGGGTAATTTAATAGAACTTTTCAGACACATTCATTCAGTAAATACACTGTACATAGCTGCCAAGTCTCCTGCTTTAAACGGGAGACTCCTGATTTCTTTTTTCTCTTGCTGTCCTACTAAGTAATCTTTTCTCCCTCTTTTTCTGATACCTTGTTTTCTGTTACTAAGATACAAATGACGACATCCTGTTAACAAAATTTGTAACTGGGTTGATGACGTAGGTATGGTAGCCAAAATTGTAAACATCTGCAAATTACTTTCAGGGTGTTATCAAACAGTACTGTAACCATAATTGCCAAACCACTGAGTGAAAATAAACAATGTTTAGGTTGCCAAATGTATGGGAATTCATGTATAAGTAAGAGTATTTAAGATCTGTGTGTGAAGTACATTGGAACACTGCATTTCATGCACTTATATAAAACATTTGGAACTGGTAATAAGGCATTTCTAAAAGTAGAGAGTATGTCTAACATTACTTGCTTGACTGTAAAAGTAATTCCACCATTCCCATTCAACACAAACTTATATAAGCCACAAATATAATGAAAGAATATTTCAAAAATATGTTTATTGCCCCGGTTTGAGAATTAAATACAAAAATCTTGGCAGTGCTAAGTCTTGCGCCTGCGATTTCGCAATATGTTTCCTTCTTTTCATTGGTGCTTAAATGTTATGCCAAAATACGTTGCATCTGTTTTATGATGGCCCAAAAGTGGCTGTAACCGATTAGAAGTATTTTGTAGAAACTAAACAAATTTCTGGGTGTGCGTTATCAATGGCATTGTTACTAAATTTGATATCTTATTTACTCACACAGCTATTATTTACAGCATTAATCTCTCTGTCCAGTATTATTTTTCTTTATTTCGCAGACAGCGCAATATTTCTATATTTCAACTATAATAATGTCCTTAATATGTCTGTCTGGTTGTAGTCAATTAACTCATACTCATTATTAATATGCCCACAGTCTGTTTGTTGCCATCATTTGTAATGTATTTCACGCATGCATTCAGTCCAATATTTCAGCCTGCCAGTCATAATCTTCACTGCTCTGATGCTCACAATAACAGATTTTACTCCTGCTGGTCACTTCCAGTGCTACTCATTTCTTTCAAATCATTTTTGCACGATCGCCCATACTCCCTATGCATATAAACACTCCACTCCACTCATGAATTCCGGGCTCGGATGCCCAATGCAACTTTATACTTCAGTTGAATGCAGAAATTTTATCTGCTGAATGTCGGGAGCGCATGCTTTTGTAACAAAATATGCGGGTCTTAAATTATTGTTTACCTATCATTTAAACATCTCTTGTGACTCACCACCTGATATATAACAACTCTGCCCTCCTCTTCCGGTCACTTGCCCACATCTGGGCAATTTACATCATATATTCTCCACGACAGGCTGTTGTCTTTGAGGTGGATGCAGGCGCTCACTGCTAATAATGCTGCAGGGCTTTACCCCGACCCTTCATCCATTGCTCCACAAACATACCCAAATAAGGATATTGTGTTGTTATTATGTCTTCAGGTCACTACCTAAAGGTATCACCAAAGAGTATCTTTAGACACTGGTGTGAATCCCGTTGCAACCACTTTCCCCTGTGAGCTAAAGGGCACAGATATAATTATGAACTCATTTCCAGAACGTACTCAAAAACAAAGAACGCGTCAAATATAGCATCCCTTATCTCCTATTCCTGACTAGTGGATTCTTGACTTCAGTAGAAAAAACCAACTTACGACAAATACACACACTAATACTACCAAAATGTCTGGAATACTGAAAAATTATTACTTTCTTTGTAAACACCAAAAAGAAAATTAAATATTCCCTTAAATTCATAATTAACTGCAACATTACACATTACCTCACTATATTTAAGAAGTAAAATTGTAATGGTGGTTTGGACTGAATAGGAGTACATGTTAACGTGAATAGTTTGCACATTCTTTATTTTAGGCCATAGTCTATGAATTTGTCTACATTGTGTTAATCTTATCTTTCCCAAAAAAAATTCCATTCTCCAGAATCACACGTAAATTTTGTTGTGCAAGTAACAAGTACGAAATCTTGACCGAATTTAATTTTAATTTGCTAAGATTGATTGGGGGGGTGGGGAATCTTGCTTGTTTTATTCCTATGGTTAGAAGATAGTGTTTCCGCTGTAGCAGCATGCTTATATTCCTTGATTATGATATTACTAGTTGATTAAGAGAAATTTGGATTTTGTGGGTTAGGGGGGAGTTCAATAACATGGCACTGATGTTGATTGCATAGTTCTATTGGCATTTTGCACAGCTGATTTTGCTTGTATTTGCATATAAATATGATTTTTTGGAACACTTTTTTTTATTTTAGCTTTTGTAACCATTGTTCAGTAAGTTAATACACTAGTGATATCCCCCCCCCCCCTTAACATTTGCAACCAAATATAGGAAGTGTAACAGATCAAATGTTGATACACAATTAGTTATTTATCAGATTACAAGATTAATAATGTTGAACTTTAAATCTAAACAAATGTGTTGACTCCTGTGTAGTCGCACTTTTTTGTATGTTTGGAAATTATAGAGTTAGCATCATATTTTTCTGCTGTTAAGGAAGTGTTGTGTTTGGTGATTTCACAGAGAGAGGTAATGGAAGTTAAGAAAGAATTCCAAGAATTCAAGAAGGAAATGAAAACTCGTAAAAGCACGTCTTCCTCACACCTAAATGCAGATCTTGGTCAGGTATTGTGCAATTCTCGCAGTTCTTTCTGTGATTTGTAATATTACAAGTAAAGTATTTGCAGTTCAAGTTTAGTGTAGCAATGAATAAATTTATGATTTGCATGCATCTCTTTACACCTAATTTTTTAATGTTATTGATCTATCTACAGTGTTTGGAATTCCTGTCCTCATACAGTCTTGTTGATGCATAAAGTGTTGACTTCATGTTTGAGAGCTTCATAAAGTTTATCAAGTTATCGGGACTATGCACACTTGTAAAAATTCAGACAGAATGTAGAGAAATTCACACATAGTTCTGTATTACTGTAACAGAAAAACTGTTAACAATTGGTAGCGTGTGTCACATCATCCAGTAGCTCATGGATCCATTACACTACTGTTAGCAACAGACCAATCCACTGTCAACCTCATAATGAATGAATGAAGAGATTTGGATGGCTCTTAACATTGAGGTCTAGAGAGCAGATGAGGGTGACTGATGAGTATGGAGATGTACCGGAATGAAAGGGCCGGGGAAACAGGAGATCCCCAAGAAAACCCACCTATCAACAGTATCGTCCGGTGCTATTCTCGCATGGGAAAATCCGGAGTGACCCGGCCGGGGATTGAACTCGGATTGCCTTGATGGGAGGCAAGTAGACTAACCTTTCCTTAGTGGGAGGCGAGTAAGCTAACCGTTAAGCCACCGTGGCCCCATTCCAACGTCTTAAGTGTACATTCCAACATGTTACAAATTCCCTCAAAACATCTTATTCCAAAGACCTCTAACATATGGAGTTCTTTAAAAACAGTATTTGCATAATACTGTTAGCCCATAAGTAGCATTAAGTATGTATATTTTGATGACTTACAACCTCCCAGTACTGTTGCATGCATTTCAAATTCAAGTGGAGCATCAGAAGTCTGGTTAGTAAATTCCTGAAGGTTGATGTGATGTGTGTTAGATTGCAAGAGCTGCATTATGTTAGGAACACTTCGACTTTAAGACTTTGAAATAGAAGTTGTCAACTAGGGAGGTTAAGACCATTATCAATTTAAAAAAAAAAAACACATTATCAACATTCATACATTGTGAAAAAATTTCAGAATCAAACATATAAATAGCAGCAGTAGGGCCTATAATAGCATTTTGTAGTTGAGGGGATTCAGGATGGCACACCCTCAATATGTCAAATATATAGGTACCCTTCTGGATAGAACATCTCAGAATAATAGTTAAGGCCCCACTTCTATGATAAATAAAAATGAGCTGCTTTCTTCATTTAAATTTCACCTTTGTATCAAAAAAATATTTCCATTTCATTAAATAAATTTTATACAAAAAATGCATGCATTTATTATTACAACATGAATCTGTTGTTTGTGCAACTATTTCACTCACAATAAATGGAATTTATTCATTCTGTTAAAAAGTACATATATAAGTTGAAAACGTTAAAAAATATTAAAAATTAGGATGAAAGGACAGCCTTACAATAGCACGCTTGTCATGTAACACACACTGTCACATCACATGATATTTGTGCGTTGGATCTTGTACTTTTTCGAGACATTTAATACTGCTCAAGAATATTCACTTGCATTAGAGTTTTACAAGATTTTTACATCATCAATACAAATCCACAACTTAACTAAAAAATACTAATGAATATTTTATTATTGATACACTAAGAATAATCCTTGCGTAGTAATAATGTTTTTACAAAGAAGTGGCAGAAACCTATTTATTTTGGTTTTCAATATTTATATTAAACAGATTGCTTACAATGCAGTTGTATTTATATTTTTTACGTTCTCCACTATCACAAAATCGCTCTGTAGTATTTAAGCACATGTCTTTTTCCGCCCACCGAATGCTTACATTATACTTTTGCACTTTGGTCTGTTTATAAAACAAAGACTAAAGGGATCCTGATGGTCGGGAAATATCCAGAGAAAATTTGTCCATTTTCCCATCGGGTGGGAAAAATTTTATCCAGAGAATCTAGGGTTTGCCTTTTTTACAGTTAAACCTAAATTTGACACAAACTTTGAAGCAGTAAACATAAACCAAAAAGAAACATTTCAATATAACTCACGAATATACCCGAATAGCGCATGAGATAAGGTTAAGTCAATGTAGCATCACACACTTGCAAAAAGCAAAGTACATAACTTTTAAATATTAAGCCACCTGAAGCTTTACATGTACCAGCGTTAAAATTAATTCACATTAACGCCAATTAATAATTTGTTATATTTTCTTGTCAGTTACACACTTTACATCAGTTATAAAAATGCTTTACGTGTGTAAACGTAAATTTAAAAAAATATAAACACAAAATTGCAGGGTCGCCAACTTCTGTATTACCTATTGTAGCATACAAAATGGGGTGCTTTCCATTTTACGCTTGCAAGCGAGATATCGCAAGTTGTTTAAAATCAAGGCAACTTTAAGCACATGAAAATGGCACCATTTGGTTTTTTGTTAGGTTTGTGAACTCGTACAACAAGCTGATGACGCATTATATGTCAGTCGTCTGTTATTTTTTCATTCTTAACCTAAAATTTGCGGTAGTAGTTTAGCATTTGAATTGCTTCAAGTCAGTCAACTTGTAATTTTTGTATCCACAGTTTGTCATCTGTCATACCGTTTTCCTTTGTAATAGAAGAATTATCTTATATTGCCTTGTGCTCGTTTTTTGTGTTATAGTTTCCCATCCAGGGTGAACAATCTTCCTCACTGCTAGAGCTGCCAAGATGCAGGGTGCCAGCTATCCCAGGGTATAAATCAGGAGGTGGATGAACCTGCCGGTGGGATGGGTGCGATCCGCAGTGGCCGCGTAGGCAGACGTGTGGGAATATAGTTTACGAGAGAAGGCTTTACTCAAAGTTTTGGGGCAACTTTCGGTGGTAGTCGAACCCTTACAATCTTCCCAGAAGCTAAGTGGAGAGTGCACATATTCTGAATGTCTTTCCTATGATCGACCTTCGGTGGGGTTACGTCGACTGTAGGCGATAGGGTCTCCAGCTGGAGGAGGCGTGCAAGTTCTTGTTCCCGCTCTGGCCATCATGCACCTAAATATGCATCGAGCTTTGGCTCATGGTTAAGGGGAATAAACTGTGAGATGGGCCGAGGTCTAACGTCAGAGTCCACAGACTGGAGCGTGTCGTCGCCCTGTATTTCTGCATCTCCTTGTACATTGTTGAACCTCTGTAATGCTTGCCGCTCTTTGCATCAGTTGTGGCTCTGAACACCACCCATCTTACCCTGCATTTAGATCTGCCTTCTGACCTTTCGGCAGACATGCAGTCCTGGGGGTGCGTCTCATTCAAAAACACACAAGGCAATGACTGAGAGATGTGCGGTCGGGTATTAGGAAGCCACAGAGGTTAGGCGAGGGAGCATCGGAAACCCAGGAGCCGCAGTATGATGTTTCGAACTCTAAGCCTACTTCAAGCCCCGTCTCCGGTGGAGTTTGGCACGCCTCACAACTGAGCCTCAGCGAAATTTTAATGTAACAAATTTTCACTGTTAGAATTAAATTAACACAAGTAAACTATGAACTATAGTTAAAATTACGATAGCCAATGATATCAAATTAACGTAATATTTATTATTACGAATTATGAAAGTGGGAAGTCCTGGTTGGATAATACAAGCTAGCTAAGAATTGCTTAAATTATGCTGATTAATACAGGCGAAGGTGAGCCTGGTAAAAGAATAAAACAACTAAGACTAATTAAAAATGACGCTCTTTATAGCGTTCCTATCAAGGGGAATTTGTCCAGAAGGGTAATATGCCGCGACAACCTGCTACCGTGGAGTCAAGGGACTGACTAGGATAAAAGGGGTGCAGGAAGTGAACGTTGTAGGTTACCTCTGGAGAGATGGGCCGTCCTTGCGGTCAGCTGGTGGACGAGCCTTTGCAAGCTGTAGGTTGGCGTAGCCTTGGCAAGCTGTAGATTGGCATAGCCTTCACAAGTTCCTGGAGAGTCTGCAAGCTGTAGGTTGGTGTAGCCTTCACAAGATGCAGGAGAGAAGAGAGGTCTTGACCAGACCCAGGGAGTGCTCGCTGACCTATGCGGCCGACGAGCCCAGCTTTTCTGGTGAGAGGAGTGCTGGCGCCTCCTTATATAGTCGAATCCCTTGATCAGAGATCTTCCGGGGGTGCGGAGTAGCATAGTCTTTCATCGCAGGGGTTGATTTATCAGGGTTGCCGTGGCTTCGCTCATTTCTTATCTCCCTGCTCCGGGGCGACTACAAATTTATCCACCTCGGCCCGAGGCTGGCGGGTGTGACGTCACAGGGTAGCAGAGGTGCTGCGATCCAGTGGTGTCTGTGGAACTTCCTTCTCAGATATTCTCAGGGTAGTGGTCCATCTGGGAAAATAATATTTATTAAAAGGAGTGGTGCTCACATGCCAGATTCTGGGCGGGCAGTACAATTCATCATTAAGCACGTTAATTAATTTCGTGTCTGAAGCTGTCCAACGCTTGGAGTCCTTCAGTGGGCACGTGAAAAGTAGTTTACCGCTGTTCTTGACTTGCTCCGAGCTGTTGCCTGCCCGTTGATGGGTGAAGTTGCTTGTAGAAAACATAAGTGCTTTGCGCAGCAATGTGGCATGCGTCACGGTTCAGCTTGATATACATATATTGAATTATATATGCTACAATGATTTTTTGACCTTGCTGGCAATCAATTTATGGATTGTTCCCGTAATGTAAAAGTTAGTTTACATTTTTACAGTCAACAATGTGATTGCCACGCAAATAGTTCTTTATTTGCACGTATATGAAGTAAATGAAAGATAATGCTGTATAACAAATGGAAAATTGTGAAACTTGAGTGTTTTTAAGAATTTTCATAGTAACAGAATCTTGCACTGTGGTTTTAGATAAACTTAAACAAGCAATTTCGTTGAAATTTCGCGAATGCAGGAATTATTAAGTAATTTCACGAATAAACATAATTTCTCAGTATTTCGCATTACTTCACAGTTTGCAAAAGTTTCTAGGTTCTAATAATATTATAACAAAAACTTAAAAAATGGTGTGACATCAGCGGGGACCAAGCAATGGAAATTTTTTTCCCCCCTGTAAGAAATGTGCATCTTAACTATTTATTTACCAAACCATTTTTTCATAAAAATAAAACATGCCTTTAGTCAAGAAAATTTTTAATAAAATCAAACAAAAAATATTTTTCATTTGTAACTTAAATAGTGTGTACTGGAGTGGTGAGGGGGGACGGATGAGCAGTCTATACTCTCTACAAAATTTGTTGACAAACAAGATATTTACTCGTGCTGTGGCTGAGGAATCTTCCAACTTACTGATTGTTTTGCAGTTGTAGACTCTGTAACTCGCATAAAGACCTCACTTCTCCATGTTCACACTTTGTTTGCTTGCCACCCAGTCCACTTCACCTGCATACAACACACTGTCAAAATTCCTCAATTTAGAAAAGAATCTACTTTCAGGGTGTTTCCTTGTGAGTGCCTGATAGAAACATCTGTGTAACTACTCAGGGAAACCTGCTGGCATTTTTACGTGCCCCTAATTTACATTTTCTAATTATGTAAATTACACAAGCCCTCCCAACCTCAGTGGCATCTTGACACACACTTATTCCATCTGCTATTGCTGGCAGTGTTGTATAATGGAGCTCAGTCAATCAGAAACAAACATGTGCATCAGAGATAGCTGTATGTAGCCCCAGAAAATGAGCTTTGCATTATGTCATTCCTGAAATGGAGCAAATTATCTAGTGCAGATTGACCGGCTCTGCAGGCATATTTCCATGCTGCAGAGGCGTAATGGACCTTGCTAGTCCACGGACAGCAAAATACTTTGTAATAGTGAGCAAGGCTGGGTGCCTCTAAGCTAAAACTGCCGAATTCTTAGCGTAGGAACAAATGTTGAAAGAAATAAAATAAATATAATCCTGTCAATAAAAAATAGCTTATACACGTGGCATAGGAAATAATACTGTTGGGCCATTTCAGCTGCTGTGGAAGCAGTCGGCCATATAGTAGCCCTTTAATACAGTTTACTCTCTATCGTTATTCAGGGGACTGCCCAAAAATGTACATATATGCAGGATTTCAGTAGATGCAGTTTCTGAGATGTACATCAATAAAATACAACATCTAACCTTATAAAACTATGTTGAGTATAGTAAGAGCTGTACATTATCTGTGCATAAAGTTTAGCTAATAGGCACAATAAAAATGGGAATTTTAGAAAAAGTGTTATTGTAAATAATACATTTAAAAAACATTTTCCCTAAACGTTTTTAAATAAAGAAAATAACATCTCAAAATACAGTATATATTTGATTGTAATATGACACCAAATGCAATCTTAACCTAAAACTTTCAAACCCTCTGAAAATGAAAATAAGATGACACCAAATGCAAGTCAAATTTTGAATGTCCGGTGTGCACTCCTTCACCTAAGAGGGCACAGAGAAGTTATCAATTGGGCAGTGAGTACATAGTGGCTGTTGGAAGAGGGAGGGAAGGTAGCGGGAGAATTAGCGCTACTTGTTGCAGTGTGCTGACACCTTGCGCGTGTGACAAATGTCTGCCTTTTAAAGTAATTGATTATATTTTACTGCAAAGAAAACTTGTAATATTGAAACAGAAATAAATAAAAAGATAATTATAACTGATTTCTTCACTGTCTTTAATAATTATTCATTCAAAACCATGTCCTCTTGATTTTCCCTGTCATGAGTTACACTGCACTCGTCTCGGTGTTTATCTACCCATTAGACAGCAAAAGGTGTCGAATAGGCCCTTCAATTTTATCAGTTTATTCAACAGACACTTGTCTATTGAAATAAATCAATATAAATCCTTATATTTTCCCACAAGAAGTTACTGAAAATGATCTTTACACCTATAATACAAGTCGCTCAACGTTCAAACAATTTTTGTTGACGAAAGGAGGTCAAGTATATGGTTATAGGCATATAATTTTATTTGCGAAGATGCTGCCCCTTGAGTTAAATCAATATGACATTTTTAAATCATGTTAATTTTACACCAGATGCAATAAAACACCAACCTTTCTGAAAACCAACATTTGATCACAAAAGAAAAAAATTTTGTAAATAATAATTCCTCGTTAAAATGTTTTCAGGAGAAACCATTTGCATTGAAATACAAGTGATGGTAGGTGCAACTATTTTGAGCGACACATAATGTTTATAAAATTACGTTTGTCAGTCGCACTTTATTTGCTCTAGGCTGGCGTGCAAAGGCAAGCTTAGTGGGCATGGCCCCTGCCTCCTCGGCATCCTCCACCATGTCTCCAAACCCCCCTGCCTCCTTGTCATCAATCACCCCTGCCCCCTTTTCATCCTTCCGGCCTCTTCTGCGCCCTCCCCCAACACATCTGCACCTTCCCCTGCATCCTCGGCACAATCTCTTCCCTTCCTTCTCTGAACCATGCATCATCCCCCCTGACTGATCCCCCCTATGTCATCTTCATGTCACCTCTAGCTGTACACTCGTGTGCAAAATATGTCAAAATATACTCACAATTTTAAGGCTGTAACCAAAGTTAAATAGTAGTTTTTTCTCCATGCAACAATATTTTCATAGTTTTTTTCTCTTTTCTACAGCAACACGAGGAGGTATATTTATTGATAATGGGTCTTTACCACAGTTGAAATGTGCCTTTTTAAAACACTTTTAAGGTGTAGCTGTTTCAGATTAATCCCAGCAAGCAACCAGGTAGTGCATGGCATTGAGTTATTGATCTTTATAAAGCTGGCATTCAGTTGTTAACAGAACCATTGCTTCAATACATTTACAATGCCCTGATCCATTGGTGAATAACTGAATTGGAGTTTGTTATAATGAACTCAACTTCAGTTTTTCAGTATCTAGCAACTCTGTTACGGTTAGTGAGCAGGATGGTGGTCCATGAACAAACTTTTTTCTTTTCGTTACTCCCAATTTTGGCATCAAGAGATTGCAAGTAGTTTTAAAAATATCACAACTCATCCAGGTAGTTTTCATATGCCCATTTGATGCATCTTGGATTTTTCTTTTTTGGAATGACCAGGAGTAGTAGATTCTCTAAGCCATCTGTACCATCTCCACAGAGAGCATTCAATCACTCTGCTTCGTTTTCTTCCATTATCTGTGTTTCCCTTAAAATATTTTTCTGGGAGGAGATTTATAAAATATCTACATTTAACATTAAAGTTGGCTTTTCAATTATATCTAAAGGCCTGCTGGCAACAATTTCCATCCATCAGTATCGTTTCGCCGAACTCTTCCTGTTTCACCACTTAGCTTTGTAAACAATAATATATATATATATATATATATATATATATATATATATATATATATATATATATATATATATATATATATTAAATAGATTGATCTATGTGAAATTCAATGTTAAATCTAAGTGCATTGGTTTTGCATTTTTCTTTATTATATCTATTTGCTGTGCATTATCCCTTATCCCTCTGTGTAAAGAAATATTAAGAGTCCTCTTTGTTTGGATCATGCAAATGTTCTTTAATATCTGTGTATTTCCCATTTTTGTGCCTAATGAAATACGACGACGTATTTGTAAAAGTTGTTCACGATAAAATGAGCACTTTGAAAGCCCTGCTTAAGATCTACTCGTATATATGTTGTGTATAATCCCACCTTATGTAAAATTATCACTGTCAAGGGCCTCGTCACTATTCGTGCGTTGGTCAAGTGGAACTTTCAAATTATTACAAACGTAAATTATAAGTATGCTCTTTTTTACACTTACATACTTTTAAAAAAGTACAAAGCGAAAGAAGTATTTTAAGTTGTTACAAATGGTTGCCTAACACTTTTAATCTGACATTAATATATGGAACTTATTTCCATCCATCATTTCCAACTTTACTGGATAAATGTCACTCAGTTTACCTGTTAAAGTTGGCGCATGCCAGAATGCGGCGCAGCACGTCTGCACACTCTACGGAATACTCCGCCCCATCTACGAGCCATGTGCGCTCCGGAGCAGAATATGTAAGTGGCAATCCGAATCAAATGCATCACACCAGGAAGCCCACAAGCATGCGTGGCCGATAACATAATTGCATATTATATGCGTAATTGCAATTCCCATTGCCCGTCCAGAATTACTCATGCAAAAGGCACCACCACGACAGAAATTATATTTGTTGTGAATTCTACTAATGTCTGGCCCCTGGATGAAGTTCCTACAGTCACGAGAGATGGCAGCACCCCTGTGACCTTGTGACGTTACAGCCCCCCCCCCCCTCCCCCCGGCACCGCAGACACAGGGGTTTTAATTTGTCGTCGCCTCCACGCGGGGTGATAAGAAACTCCTGTAACCCCGATAAACCTGCACCCGTGGAAGGAAGGCTACGCTACACCCCTCCGCGTCCTGAAGAATTGCTGACCAGAGAAATTTTAGCATAAATACAACCCCACGCGAGCCCACCCTCCAGTCTGCCGAAGACTCCTCAGTCTGCAAGGGCTCATCCTTCTCAGTCTGTAACAGGACTCATCCTCCTCAGCTCACAAGGGCTTACCTTTCATCCAGTCCGCAAGGATTCTGCAGCTCACTACCCACTAACCTATACCCAGCTTGCAGAAAGCTCTCCTTCGGGCTGAACCAAGATCTACTCTATCTCCTACTGCCAACCCACCCTTCTTGACCCACACCTTAACCTAAGTCAAGAAACACACACACACTCTCTCTCTTCCCCCCCTCTTTCTCTTCCCCCCCTCTCTCCCTCCCAGCATGTCATCAGGGACCTGCACGTGAGTCAGCCAATAGCTACAGGTATACCCAACCTTGACCCGGTAAATCGTACCTAAGTCAGCTTCCAGTGACTCCCCGGTAGTGAGCCATCATATTGTGTGTTAACTACCTGTTTAGCTTTCCCCTTTAATTAATCTAGCCGCTGTGGATTCCGTTGCTACAATTTTTATTAATCTAGCCGCTGTAAATTGCGTCACTATAATTTTTCACTATCTAGCCTCTGTAAATTGTGTTGCTATAGATTCCCGTGGACAACCGTGTCAAAGTTGCAAAGCTATAGTTGCTACCTCAGGCTCGCTTCGTCTGAACCCAATTTCTCCATGCAATGCTCGTGTAGTTATTTTTAGTGTTTGTAAAAAACAATGTACTTATATTGTGTATTTCTGTATTAGTAATTACCTTTTGCGTTTACTCCCCAGGGAACAAAACCCCACAATAATAAACAACTACTTAACTTGATAGATTTGTGTACCGTTACTGTAGTAGTGGATCCCTGCTCCCTCAGTATAATTTTGTGTTGTGTTGTTATTACTCAGAGGTACAGTAAGAAAGGTACGCCCAGTAAGCAAAGATGTAGGGAACGTCGTGCCCTTGCTCGAGCCAATGCTCATAAGCCAACATAAGCCTGTAGATGAGCCTTCGTCTAAACAACCCGATCAAACACCACGAGCTATTTCCCCTCTGATTCCACTAGACATCTCTTCTCCCCTTGATCACCTACTCAGTGGTAACTGGCCGGGATACCCTTCTATGGATTGTTAGATTCAGGAACAATTGCTGAACCAGGAAAACGGGGCTATTCCCCAGGATAACCCTGCTAGCCAACCCGTGAAAACTGTTGGCAATGTCAAGCTGAAATCTGGACGTAGAATCCGAGTCACCCATCTCGCGAGCAGTCTTGCCTAAATACTGTACCATCAAACTAGCGACAGGGAAATTAATCTGGGTTCGACTCCCGGCGCAACCCGACCCCCGTATCCGTATAGTATGCCCCTCTGACGATTACGTCCCCACACATAAACCAACTCACCCAGCTAAAGTCTCCTTAGCCAGGTTACCTACCCCTACCATCACTCTAGAATAACAGCATCCCCCTTTCATTGAGTCAGGATCGCTAGCATCCTGCGTATATTGGCGGCCCTAATAGTGAGACGAATCACACTCCCAGGCCGGGAAGCCACTTGTATTTGATTTACTCTGGGGTTTAACTCCCCTCAGGCCTATTGAATACCTGCCCCCAAGTGACCAAATGCTGTAGTAACACCCCTAACACCTCAGAGGCCTACTTGAAGGTATAGTATTCGTCGTGGTAGGCTAAGCTAGGGTTTGGCAGGGCGGTCAACTTACCGTACTTCCTTCTGAGATAGTCCACCCATATAGGACACACATCAAAGTATATGCAGGCAGGTGCAGTGACTTTGTCTAAGGTTAAGTTCAAAAGTGCTCATTTTATCGTGTACAACCTTTAGCATGAGAAACCAGCACATTATGTATACTTAAAATGGTTCTTAACATGTAATACCCAGTTTCTTTGTGATTAGTGTGTGGTGCACAGAGAGGTTATTCCACTTTTGCGTATGACTAGTTTATCTTTAAAAAATAATTCCCTTATATTTATTTCTATGCTTTTCACTCATTTTTAACAAATTTGCAACACATCACACAAATGAAATGTTCCACTAACTGCTTAGAAACTTATTCACTTGTTAATCCCAAAACTTGGAACTGTGCAGTTTTGTCATAAATTGTGTACTGGACACTCAGATAAATGTAATGTGGCTTGGAAAGTATTTTCTGTAACAAAAACTTACAAGAAAATAATTATTCCACATTAAAATTGTGTTATATCAGGGGAAACAATATATAGTATAGTACATGGGAGAACTTTTCAACATTCACAAAGTCTGTGCGATATCCAACAAATCAGTGTACAACCTTAACTTTTTATTTTTACCAGAACCATGCTGTAATTTCACTGTAAATGGAATGCTTTCTAGAAAGATACGTTTTGAGTTACATTGTGCTAATCCTATGGGAGAGCATTAAGTCAACCAGACATTTATTGGCACATAAATTTAACAAATAACTAAAAGTATTTCATTTTATGGTTACTCAGAAATATATCATGCAGAAATAAATATAAACATTGATAGAACTATATTATATTCACGAAACAGAATGTAACTGAAATATATTGAGTTCAGTACCATTTCAAGAATTTAACATTCACTTTTACACTCAAAATCCACTTATTCTGAGAGTTTCTGTAAAGTTACACTTAAAATGGCTGTTTTTGAAATGATGAATTCAGAATAATGCTTTCAAGTTGTAAAATATATTCACTTGTGTTTATTACTTAACAGGCAATATTTATTTTAAAAAGTGGTGGAAGGATAATAAATGGCTGATGGGTAAAAAGTATCTAGGGCCTCAGAAGTGCAAATTTTACTGTGAAAAGCCTATACCTGTGCTAACAGAGTGAAAATAAGCAGCTGTTTGAAGAATTTGGAAGGGGGGGGGGGGGGGCACTGAAGGTGTTTTGTCTCTCCAGCTTGGACAGTTTCAAACATTCCATTTTACCATTTAAAATTATGTCCACCAACTCAAACCTTATTCACATGTTATTATAAAACACATTTTTAACAAAAAAAAAATTAGTTTACTATTTACTAGAGATAGGATTGCAATTCTTGATAGAAGACAGGACAACTGACGTAAGTACATTTATCTATTAATGATAATGTTTTAGATTGGAGCGCAATATATTGATTGTGTACTAGTTTTCACATAGAATGAGAAATGCTTCGAATGGTTTGGGTGTGGTTAGGGGATGAGAAAAGTAGACAGATATATATTATCTCCTGCTATAGGCCATTCACGATAGAGTGAGCACTTTTGAAAGCCATGCTAAAGTTCTACTTTTTTGCCCGTTATGTATCCTTCTGCCACATGTAAACAAACATTGACATGTGATTGGCACATGTTAATAAACTCAATATTTACATTTCAGGACTGCTAAATGTAACATATATAATATTATATATAAACAATGAAACATATAATGTATATAACATATGATATGTATATGTGTGTATATATGTATATATGTGTGTTTGTGTAAATATATATATGCATATATCATGTAAAATATACAATATATATAATATGTAACATATATAATCGTTTGGGCCATGTGAAAGCTCCGATAGACAAAAACTTTACACAACAAACAATTGAAAAATGAACACCCTAGCGATGAAGTCACAGAATCCGTGAAATAGCAAACGTTAAACTTGGGCGGAGAACAAGGACCAACACGACACTTTAAAAAAGGACACACATTAGTTAAGCCGAAAAATTATTAGGAAGGGCAGCCAAATCGAGATTTTGAAATAGACTAGCACTACTGCACACCCAAGGTACAACACCACTTGCCACACAAATTACCAAACATTTAAAAATTGTACCGCAAACTCAACGATTCCCCAGACTTGTCATTTTCTAAGTGCCCCATTGCTCTGTAGCGTGACTAGTAAAACGTCAGCTCAAAAACATAGTAAATGTGTTTGGCCTCAGCTGACCGTAGTGAAGTGCAACTAAGTCATCAGGAAAAACATACATCCTGAAGGCATAATGTAGTAGATGTCGGAAGCGTATAAAGTAGACAGAGCGAGGCTGTGCAAGGCCTCAAATAAACAACCACGACAAATAAAAAAATAATGACATACAAATGGGAAAGAAGAAGGCAGGGAGGCAGAACAGCAAGTTAAGACAAGGGGATCTGAGCCGAGCAAAGAGTACACCATTGCACAGAAGTAGATGGTGCTTAACGTGATGGCACTAACGTGGCAGTGTATAAAATTAAGTAATATATAAAAAAGAAAAATATATAACATATGTGCACGTATATGTACATTTTAAGGATAGTTTTATATGCACCTTTATAATTGGAGATAAATATACTTCAACATAGGCCTATTATGTGTGTGTGTGTGTGTGTGTAAAATAATAATTTACACTAAAAATATAAACATATCAACAAATGCATTTGTGTATGCATACTTTTTTTTTGCACCGTTACTCTGTGTTGGTACCCTTCTGAGACCCTCCAAAAAAGAACTGAACATTTATACTGTGAATTGAAGTGGTAACAGAAGGGTATACCAAGATTGTAACTGGCACCACCTTCATTTGTACAAAATAATTATAAAAATAAAGTATATTATTTAGAGCAAAGGAAATGCCTATCCAGCGATGGGCACATTTCCGGTGTCTCGTGTGTCACAAATGGGTCGACATTTCCTTTTTGTCAAACCCACACAGATCTCGAGAAACCAATTTTACAGGTAAAGTGCATGGACTCTCATCATTATTGTGGTTCCTTCATTGCAATGACTGCAGCAAAACTGAAAACTTAAATGAGAAAAGTATTTAAAGAAAATTATTATACATACAAAAAATGGTTCATGCGTGCACACATAAACCTGAAAGAAATGTCTTATTATTAATGTAAAACCAATACATATCCACGTGCACACATAAACCTGAAAGAAATGTCTTATTATTAATGTAAAACCAATACATATCCACAAATGACAGCAAAATGATAATGTAAAGGATAAATTATAAAAGTAATACTTACAGGCAAGTTACTTTTATCTAGTGTACGACCAACACAACAAAATTACATATTAATATACAACTTAATTTCTAAGATGTAAATTATCATGACACTTGTATTAACAAGATTCCAAAGATGTTAAAATGTTAAATGACATTTATGTTAACAAGTAACTCAATATACATGACCTTATTGTACCATGTAACACACATTTGAACATTTAGAACAAATTTTGCAAAAACTGTATATATTATGTAAAAAAATATTGCTAATATTTGTTTTATACTAGACACAAATAACATATTTTAACAAAAACATGACAAATACATAAACACATGTGGACTCCAATAACAAATAGTACCCATCCATAACAGATATTTGTATACTACAAACAAGCAGCTGCAAAATGCAAATTCCTTTACCTGGTCATACAAACCTTACCGCCACTGACCATCCAGCACCTACTGTGCAGTAGGACAGCCTGATACCTCTGTCAGTGGCACTGCCAATACTTCATCGCCACTGCCAGAATCATCTTTGTCAGTGGTGTTCAAATCCGGATTCAGGGAGATTGTGAATGGAGGTATGTCAGCGGCTTTGGGCACTTCCTTCTCCCAGTCCTCTGCAATCAGCTTCTCCACGTGGTCGATACACTTTACCCATCTGAAGGAAAGTTTGTGCAAAGTACTCTTAAAAGCTGTGTGTTAACATGTGGCACCAGAAACATTCATATTTTCATGCAAAAAAAAAAAAACACCTCATCTAAAATAAACAACCAGACCATGCATATATGCTACTGAGAAGCATTAAATTTTTCAGAATTTGAGGAATTTCAGTAACAGACACGCTATTAAGACTAAGAGTGAATTGTTAAGATTTAAGAAAGGTTACGTGGCTGGGCATAAATAGATACATACAGATGCATTTGAGGTTAGGCCTACATTACAAAACAACACAGTGATATAAAAAATGTGTGAAATTAACGTACAATTATTTGATGACAAAATTTTCACTTATTATCAAGACAGATTTAAAAGAAAGGTTAAACGGATAGGCATAGGTACACAGAACTTTTTATATTATTTGTCAAACTTAGGATATAACATATACTTCACAAACTCTCATGAATATATTAATGTCGTGTTTCTGCTGTCATTCATTTGCTTTCATTATTGTTATTTAACTTTCCATTTATAATATCGCGTTTCCAACTGTCGATTCCTACTTGTTCTTTTTCAACAATTTACTTCAATGACGTAATCAGGATAAGCTGGGAAAACGCGTCGTAAAACCTGTTTGGGGAGACACTTCATAAAAACCCATTTTACACTTACCTCCGGACAGTTGCAATTGAAATTTTCATCATTTCTGCAACTCGTTCGATGACCTTGCACAGCTTCATCTCTTCTCGGCGAGCTTTATAATGTCTTCCTGATGCTGACTATTCATACGTAGTTTGCTGGAACTCATGACTTAACACAAAATCACAACAACACAATTAAACACTATAGGACCTATAATAAAACAATGACGACTCCAGATAAGCTGAAAAATTAATGAGAAATATTAAAATACAACTACTTCCAGATTCCAAATTTGTAGCTTGCCTCGTTACCACTCCACACAAGCAAAGCCAAGCAACAAGCATGAAGAAACCACAGCGGGCCGTTGGTTTTGACCATTACGCCGATCACATGACACATCTTTACTCCAATTATTACTTTAAACTGTATAAAATAAACTTCAAACAACTAAGTAGCCATAAATTTAAACATTGCACTTCCTATACAGCATTATTTCTTAGAACTACTTTGTGTGTTAATCACCGGCCTGTGCAGTAACATACATGGTTATACATACGCAGTTGCGAGCAGTGGTTTTTTTTTTCAAAGGTTGATTTCTAAGAGTGCTTACTTTTATGGGAATGGCCTTTACCGTACTGTCCTGTTTTACTGACTCACTAGCTACCTGGAAACAACGTTGAGACAGGCACATTTTTCGTTAGTTTATCTGCTTGATTACTTAAATGCAGTGTGTGTTTCATAATCATGAACTTGATTTAACTTTGATAAGTAAATAGTTTTTCATTACTCTGTGATCAATTTTGTTATACTCCTACTCTGTGGGACAGTATACTTACAAAAATGTACACAAGGAAATAATAATAATAATATTCATACTCTAAATATCTCGCCTTTAGTGTCAAAGAGTGACCAAGCACGACGCCAGGTTTGTTATGCAAAAATGCAAGGGTGCAACAATGAAAAACAAAACTAACATGAAGAAAATTGTGGTTCTTGATAAACATTACTTGACTTAAGACTTAATACATATTACAAAATGAAAATATGAAATTGCTTCATCAATCATTTTCGTAGTAGTAGTGAATGATGATTTTATCCTTTTTTCCTTTGTGTTAGTCAAGTATGGCTATTTTTATGTTTTGAACTTTAATATGTTGTTAGCTTTAATTTTGAAATGCCTCACTAGCGATTTTTTTATAGCGCTATTTATTTGCTAAGCAAGGCAGTGGTACTAAAATATTTAAATACATACTTACATAGTTTATTTGTAAAGTCAATTTGTTTGCGCTAAATTTGGCATGAATTGATTGTGCAAGTAATTAAAATGACTAAAAGTATGACAGAAATGAAAGTTGTAGCTTTGTATAAGTGTAAATAGATTTTGTAATGCATTGCTGCTAATCGAAAAAATATAAAACAGGAGAAGTTGATTGCTTTTTTTGTTCGCTTTTTACATCTTGCATAATTTATACACACTTCCTTTGGGTTATACGTATTCAACTTTTGTCTTTTTATTGCTTGTGCTCCACAGTTCCTTACATGATTTCTATATAAGCATGGTCTAATGGAAATGAAATTATTCCGACATATCAAATATAGTGTAGAAAACAGTATAACAGGGAATCTGCGGTCTAATTGTTTTAAACAAGTAAGTGTTCTTTAATGAATTACATTGAATTTATTATTATGAGTGAAATTACCATGATTTAAAACATTCATATGGAAGAAATGATTCAATGCTCTAATTTTCATTATATTTTTTTCTGTATTATCTCAAATTGACCATTTATATGAAAACATGTTTTGCAGAATACACATAAGTATCAGCAGAAAATATTTAGAGTCAAAAGCAAATGATTATAATGTTGGTCTTATAATAGGCATAACTAGAAATTTTGAAATCTGTAGTTGCTGTGATTTTTTGTTTTAAGGTTTTAAATGACAGGTATTACATGTGCTGCAAAGTTTCTCTCAGTACATATTAATTTGCAACACTGCAGCATTTTTTTGGTAGTTTTTGTTCATAAGCCATTGTATTTCAGTGTATAAATATATAAAATTAAAAAAGTGTGTGTGTGTGTGTGTGTGTGTGTGTGTGTGTGTGTGTGTGTGTGTGCGCGTGTGTGCGTGTGTGCGTGTGTGTGTGTGCGCGCACACACACTCTCTCTCTCTCTCTCTGCGCATCCCCCCCCGCCTCGTAATGTTTATAATCAATTATTCAAACCACAATACTATTGTTGCAAAATACCAGAGAGGCATATTCAAGTTCGTGATAGTTTAATTTAAAAAAAATAAAAGTATAGAACAAAATTATAAGTTTTAATTTATTCACACAGTTATTATTTACAACGTTAAAACTACCTATGTCTATTAAAACTTTTGTTATTCTCATTGAGCGCAATATTTAATGTTTATTTTGATTATAATTAAAATTCTTTTTCGCGTGTCTATATTGGTAGCAGTTGCTTAATTCACGCTCATTATTTACACATATTCAATCTGGCTATTGCCATGATTCAAAATGTTTTACACTCACAGGAGCAGCTGTGGATGGGCGGTTAGACTGGTCACTTCCCACCAATGTGAACCAGGTTCAGTTTCCAGCTGGATCATTCCTGGATTTTCACAAGTGGGAGTCGTGCTGGACTGTGCTGCTGTTCAGCGAGTTTCATTGGAGATCTCCCGTTTCCCCTACCCTTGCAGTTTGGTGCTGCTCTATTCTCGCCTCATTTCACTCTCAGCAGCTCTCAAGAACTCATTGTTAAGAGCCATCAAAATCTCTCAACTCAACTCTTGCACGCACACTCACACATCCAGTTCAGCAGTCCCTCCTGTTAGTCTCTCTCTCTCTCCTCCACTGTAACAATGCTCGCCGACCGCTGTCTTCACACACCAGGCGCTTAAGGTCTCTCAGTCCTCCAAGGCTCTCAAACAGTCGGCTCGAAGGCCCACCACAGCTTAAGTAGTCTCGCTGGCCTGATCTATAATGTTCCCTGCACCCCAAATCATGTTGAGAGAGGCTAGGGCAATGACCAGAACATCCATGAAAATATAACACCAACAATTCAATCTGCTGAAGGTCAGGAACACATGATTCCTGATGGGCTTATCTGGCAGCATCAGTACGTGCTGTGCTATGCCTTTGTAAGTTGACACCTGCTTCTCACATTACTAATTTGTTTTGGCACTCTGTTTTGCTCGCTCACCTAGGATGGCTGATGGGGCAGGGAAAGTGGTATGGCCCAGCAACATGTAACAGTATTTTGATGAAATTAAAGAAACCAAGATTTGAAAGTAACTTAAGTTTCATTTTAGCCCAACTTAATGACCTCCATAGAATCATTTAACCTCCCTCCCACCCAAATTAAAATTTGGTTCCTACTCCTGTGAAGAATTTTCCCAGCTTCTTATCAAGAACACAAAATAAGTATAATATTCCTTACTACTACAGTGAATTGAGTTAACATCAATCACACAATTTTAATTTAGTTTAATAATTGGAAAAATTGAAAAGTTGAAAAACATTAGTTTATTAAATAACAGCTTCAAGAATTTACCATTTCTTTAAACTCGCACTGAGTTAAATACCTCTTTTCTTGCATCTTGTATTTAGAAAGGGGAAAATGGAATAAAAGTAATTTACTTATGCCTGGTTGCACCGTTTTGACCTCTGATCCAGGTTCAGCCAATTCTAGTTCAAAATTGATCCAAGATCTGGTTCATGGGTATGCACGAAGCAGCAACGGTGGTGAGAAAATAGCTGGCCACTTTTATTGGCTAGAAATGTGTAATGTCGTAGTTCCGTAGAGTGTTTTTATTTTGCTTTGTATTTTGAATATGTACAATGGCTGCATTTTATAAATATATTTAAAGTTGATGAACAAACATGGGAAAGTATTACCCACCAATTCAATGCATTATATTCATTATGGGTTTCAGATTTAGAAAAATGCATATTCCAATAACATAATACAAGTTGAAGAAATGAACGCAAAGTGATGGTAGTGTTTAAAAACCTAAAATGCGTGTGCATAACCTAAGTTTAGCACAGCATGTCAAATTTCTCTATTCACTTTGTAAACCTGTAAATTGATTTCATGTACGTATGTGAACATTTAATACATTTTCAAATAAAAACAAAGAATCTGTAATGTTTATTTTATCTTCACATAGTCTATATTCAGCGTAGACTTTCTTATTTGTTCACTTTATTAACGCTTTAAATAATTCTATGTGCCAAACAGGGCTTAGATACCACATGTTTGAATGTTTATGCCATTTTAAAAACAAATTTGCTTTTCAATATAACGTTGATATTTTTGAATAAACACTCATATCTACTTTATCAGAGATCATCTTCCTGAACCGTCAAAATGCACTGTTCAAAGTGAGGTTAAAATTGAACTTAGTTCAGCCTGCTGCACACAATGGTGCAACAGGAAAATGTGCTGAAGCTGGTATTTGATCCTAGATTGTTGCTGAACCTGAATGGTGCAACCAGTTGTTAGTCAGTGATATAATCTCCCTACATTTCTGAATGTTTGTAACGAAAATGCCAGAATTGTTCATTATGTTAAAAACTGAGAATCTGCAACTAGCATTCATGTCTAGGAGACCATACATAAGGAGACAAAAGTATTTTCCCCACAGTATAAAATAAAATATTTAAATTAAACGAATAAATTTTTCTTCTAGCAAAGAAACCATTCAACAAATAGTATATATAAACAAGTTTGCATCAAAGAAGTAATATTTGGTTTACCTTACTGTGGAGCAGGAAACAATGTTACCTTCATTTTCTTCAACAGTCGATAAAATTAAAGTAGATTGCAGTGGTACCACTTTTTAATTTGCCCAAATTCTCAAATGGAATAAATCTAGCAGTATTTTGAGGAACTAAATTCAACTGTGTTAAAAGAATACTGCTTTAAATAATTTCAGTAGAGCAGCGGCCTTAGGCGTAAGTCATCAGCCAAAATCAGGCTAAGAGTCCATGAAATTCATTAAAGGACTGTTGAAATACTAAAGCCAGATACTGAAAATTAACATGATAAAAAATTAAGATTGAAAGGTAGTCCGGTAACATAGAAATCAATTATGTTCCCTTTCAAAATTTTGATTTGATAGATCACAAACACAAATAAGGATAATGCTAAAACAACACATTTTTTTTAAGGAAAAATATCATACCATTAAATCTTGTATATAATTCCCTAGCGAAAATGCATTTAAGGAACATCCCTTTGGAATACACATCTGCCCTAAGTGTGTGCCTAAGGAAGAGGAGGAGGTGTTGTGTCAGACATCAAAACATCAAGTGCGTGGAACATCCAGAACGTTAAATGCAACACATACAGCATACACCTTAATGAGGAGTGTAACCACCCTGAACAGCCACACTTGTTGCAATTCTGGCATGTAACCTGTTGTACAAATGCTGAACGACTGCACTTTCTTGCGTAGCTTGGTAATTGTTTTTTCTCGGGCTGGGCTGGATGTTAGACCATCCCATCATGTCCCACAATTTCTCAATGGGGCTAAGATCTAGAGCTCGAACAGGCCAGAATAGCATGTGTACACAGTGCAGAGAATGCTGCGTTGCCTGAACGACATGGTGATGCACATTATAATGCTGGAAGTTTGGTTCCAGCAGTGTGTTGAGATATGATCGGACGACAGGATTGACATCACTGATGTATGTCATACTCATCATTCTCCCCTGAATGAATACCAGATATGTTTGGGATGTACAGCTAATAACCTCTCATATCATCCCAGGTATGGGACTGTTATGGTAAGTGCAAATACATAAATGGATTATTGTGCTCACTTGCACATCTACAAGCGCAAACATGGTCATCACTTTGCTTCCAAGGAAGAAACAACTCTCGTCACTGCACACCACTGCTCCCAATTCATCTCTCCAACTCTCCTGACACCACCGGAGATGCGCACAAGAATAAGCAGGTGTTAAGGGTATACATGTAGTAACGTGAGGACATAACCTTCCATCAAGAAACAATTGTTTATTGTTTGTAAAGATACACAGGGGATCACAGTGGCTCGTATTGCACATGCAGTTGCTTTTCTGTCAGTCAAAATGGCCAGAACATTCCTTCTGTTCAGCTGCTCAGTACTGCGACGTGTTACTGGAGGGCTGGGTGTGGGAACCCTCTGTGACCCGTCTCCACCACCGATGGACCACTAGCACATCACACCCCAAGTGAGTGGTAATTATACAGAATGTACAGCCACCCTTTAGAGTCGCACTATGCAGCAGTACTCAGTCACATAACTGTTCAGTTGGTGCTCGCCGTCATCTTCCATGCATTGCAGTCACACACTGTTATATGCAATGGAATCACACACCCATCTGCGCTGATCGTGTTGTCAGATGACCTGCAATGAAACACTCGGTCTAATGACTGGAGGATGATGCAGGCAAGTGGCACCTTTCCACTTAGGATCATAGTTCCCGCAACATGCACACACAAACACACACACACTTTTTACTAAGTATTCTTGAATGCATTTTTACTAGTGTAAATATTATAATGGTATGTGCCCTAATGCTGCTGGACTGCCACAGTTTTGAGGCTTTCCTGGTGTCTGCAGCAAGAAAAAATTTACAAATTATGGGCACAATACATTTCTGCTCTAAAAGCTGCTATAAAACTCATTATTCACATGTAACATGAAGTGAGGTGACATAACCTTGAAATATAGTATTTGAGCAAATTGTGTACTTGTAAAGTTAAGATGAGAAATAAATTTTTTTAGGAACTGTATTTATGGATTGTTAAATTTTTCTTTGGAGGACATGTGTGTGTGCACCCTTTGGCAAGAGCTGCCACCGTGAAGACATGTGTCCCTGCAATCTTTGGCAAAAGCTTTCGCCGTGAAGACATGTGCCATGCACTTGCAAGTGCTACTGCTGTGTGTGCTTGAAGATTATTACTTTAAGTGGGGTTTACCAAATTTTAATTTTTTTTTGTGCAAGCTGTGTGTGTGTCTTCTTACAAGATTATCATTTTTAATTTCATATTTTTGTAATGGAACAGTTATTTGTTCATTAAAAATTATATTCATTTCATATTTTAACTAAAAGTAATTGACTAGTTTTAGGGGTGAATGTAATAAACTGTCTTTATCCACTATAAATTTTAAGTTTGCTTGTCATTGCAGCATATGGGTTTCCTTGGATTGCTCACATTGCCTGAAGGATAGACACAGATTAGGTAGGTCCTCTATGTGTGTGCATCTGTTTTCAGGTTGAAAACGATGAAGGACTCTACGTGTTCGATGAGGAGGACTATGCAGATGACATGGTGGTAACTGGTAGACAATACAGGTCCTACCACACACCACACCCAACGTACCCAGTAATGTTTCCCCCAGCAGAGGCACAGCCTCCCATGATCTCTACGTTCTTCCCTCGTATGGACCCACACTTGGTGTACCCTGCTCCCCCATTGTCGAACCCAGGTGGATACTACAACACCTCTGCCCTTCCTTTCTCAGATGGCCAGCAGCTACCAGACTTCCGGGGTGGACCACCCCCTGCACCTCCAGCATTTGTGCAGCCTAAGCCTGTCCCCATAGCACCAGTAAATGTAGTGATTACCTCATCTGACACTCTGCCCACGTCCGTTCCGGCAGTACAACCCACCTTGAGTGTGACCATTCCTCCCCAGCATCGTTCCTCCTCTGCTGCTCCAGCCCCACATGCCTTTCAGATCTCATTGCCTACCCATGCACCACCCCCACAGCCTTCAGTGCTAACAAAGGAGTCAATTATCCCCATCTCTAAGGAGCAATTACTTTCAAGTGTACCTTCACCAACATACTCTGCTGTTTCTCCAAACAAGGAGTTCCGCCAGAAAAAACAGTCAGAATCAGAAGAAGATGAGGAAGAGCAGGAGGAACATGATCCAAGTTTTGAGCCAGTCATCCCCTTGCCTGCAGAAGTGGAACTCTCTACGGGCGAGGAAAGTGAGACCTTGATGTTCCAGAACAGGGCCAAGTTGTTCAGGTATAATGCCACCTCTATCTTTCTTTGTGTCTGCCTGTATCTATCTCTCTCTTTCTATGTCTGTATCCATCTGTTGTCTCTTGTGTCTGTAAATCTATATGTATCTGTAGTATATTGTTATTGTATTGACATTTAATTCAGAATACAGTAATGCTTCTCTTTGTCAGACTTCTAATCAGGGGACTTCTTATTCACAGAACAAAACATGAAGCCACAATTTATTTTTATCGCTGCGTCCACTTACCATTTGTATGGCGTAAAAAGTGTTATTCAGCGATGAGATATGCACATGTGTGAACAGCTGTGTTAGGCAGGTGTGTGGAAGTTATTTTTAGAACCTGGCAATGTCTTTGCTGCGAGCATCTGCTATAGCAGTGAAAATAATTTGTTACGCATATAATATTTCCTGCGTAGGATGTGCTCTCGATGAATGTGCATAACTCGTGAATACACCATGTGCAATATCCCTCTCTGTTTCTGTTTACTGTCGCAATGTTGTTATTGTTTCATTTTGATCATTTTTATTTTGAGTACTACAATTTTAAGGTAATATCTGTTCAAGTGTTTCAGTCCAGGGTGTTTTAAAACTTCTTTACCCATGCTACTTTACAGCAAACAGGAAGATGTCATGGAAAAATAATGTATAAACATAAATCAAACAGCCCTTAATACACATTTCCTGCAAAGAAATTTGTGTGTTTTAGTGGTCCATTGTATTTGATGGGAGGATGTTAATTTTCAACAGATTCATACTTAACTACACCAAATTCGTAACAGTTTTTTAAAGTAAAATGTATTTTTAAACTGTATTCTTGCATTACTCTTTGAAATCACAAAGTACATGTGGAATTTCATTCTACACTATAAGTGGTTTTTTTTATCAACCTTTTTACTTTACCACTTGTAGGATGGGAAATTGGTTTTTAGGGTACACCGGTGAGATAAGCGCATTTACATAAAAGGTAGGGGAAAGGAAGTTATCTGTAGAATTGTGCAATGGCTTAGTTAAAATGGTCATTGAGCATGGTATGGTTCTATGTTTTCAGAGAGATACAATGAGGAACGTATCGTAGTCAGTCTGGCATTTAAGTAAATATTAGGCGTGTTGGTTGTGTGAAATGGCTTCCCCCTCAGGAGAAAAAACTAGCTGCAGATGTTTCAATGGCAAGGCTCCATGCCTCATCACAGTAATTGAAATGCCACAATTTATTGAATAGTGAGAAAATTGCTTGAAATTAATTTTAAAGAGATTGTCGATACAGACAGAATTACCACCTGTTGTGATGCGGTTCTAGCTGCCTGGCAGTTACGTGAGGCATGAGAAAGAACAAGCAAGTTGGGGATGGGATAGATAACATGACCGGAACATCAAGGTCAGCATGTACAGTCAGATCTTCGAGAGCAAGGTTAAATGTGACACGGACCATTACACTGTAAACAATACTAATATTCAGATCACATACATATAGAGAATGCCCATTATCTTTTTTTTGCTCTAAAGGATGACCAAGACCTGTATTTTTCTCTCTTCTGAGCAAATATGTATTAAGTTGTACATGGGTAAATACAGAATTGAAGTGTCACTTCTCATGTTCACAGCAGGGTATGCCACCTGTTTCCATTTCCAGATTATCATCTAGTCTCAAGGTAGTTATAAAAAAAATAGAAAAGTAAGGCATAGGAGCGGAAATGCAAAATAATAAGAATAATGTCAGTACAAGTTAATGTTTGCCACAAATATGTACTACTGAGCCGAGATACAGAAAAACTATATTAGCTCATATTGTTCCTTCCTTTCCCTTAGACAGCTAACTTTCAGGCATAATTACCATAAATACTTGCTGCCTCGTTGTCCCTTCTGCCTGCACAAACATCTTGACCGATCTAACTATTCTTAAATGTAGATGTTTTAGGTGTGCTGCCATTTACCAGACTTTCTGGTTTACTGGGCTCTACCTCCTCCATATGTCCAGTAATTAGAGGCTTTAATGGTGTGTGTGCATGCGCACATGTGTGGTGGTTTATATATATATATTTATATTTATATTTATATTTATATTTGAGTTCAGTTGTGAATAAGTTTTCACTGTTATTGGTATCAGTACCAGTAAGGTTTTTTTTTTTGTTCGTAGTAGTAGGAGCAGAATAGGAACTGTGATGACAGAAGCAGCAGCTTGTGTTTGAATTGTGTATTGTGAACTGTATTCTTACACTTGATGAAGCTCGTTAATAGAATAGTTTGTTGTTTTGTATTTACCCGAAAGGACGACAATCCTGAATCTAAGACGACCCCTTCCTAACAAGATATTTTTGAGGGAAAGATATTTAAATCTTAATTCAAGACTACCCCTTTGAAGTGCTGAAAATATTATTTAGGTTGAAAGTATTTTTGTATTAATTTAGGACACCCTTCAAGAAGAAATGCTATTATTGCAATTATATGAATAATATTATGTATTTTATTTACTTTTCAAGAAAAGCTAATCAAAATGAAATAGGTGTGTCTAACCTGGCTGTATGGTAGCTGTATCTTTCTTTCACTGTAAAACTTTTGTGGGTGGTTAATACCTGTTCCTAACTTGAGCCATTTTACTTCCCATCAAAGCACTGGCCTTGTGATGATTGGTTGGTGGTGGGGGGGCCCTTCCTCTTTATCACTGGGTGATGTCAGATAAGGGGACCCTTGTCAAGGTTGACAGGTACAGTCTCAGCACTACATAAATACATAAAACCATAGGACACACAGTATTTAACCTTGAAAAGCTTTCCTACTGAACTTGCAGTCTCGCAAATTTATGGTATTTGTGTTTAGGTTTTGGGTTGAAGACAAACCAGAATTGTAAACAACCTCTTATTTTTTTCCATTCCTTTTCTGCCAAAAAAAAAAACCTAGTTTTCCTTTCGGATAAATAGGGTAGTTAGTAGTATTATTGGTTTTGACTTGTAGTTAATGTTGCATAAGGAAGTTATTAATGTTCATTACATTTCATCACACAGTAGTACCTCAGCTAATCATTCCTGTGTATATAATTTTTCAATATTAGTAGTTAATTTTTCAAGGTCTTATACTTTTGTACAAAAATCTTTTGAAATGTATTCTTGTTTTCTGTCTGGCAGAAATCTTTAAAAAAAATTCTGCTACTGTAAATCATTAATATAACAAACTTAAGGGGACCAGAATTGGTGCTCCTTTGTAATAGTAAGGTTCTTTGTAGCCAAGCATGCACAAAAATTTCAACAAAAGTACATAAAATTAACTTGACAACATATTTGCTACACTAGGTACTGGTTAACACAGCATGCATTAAATTTACTGTTCATACTATATTTCATTTATATTAAACACTGGGAAGAAGTCCTGCATCACAGCCTGTGTTTTGTTTTTCTCATTTCTGTTAAGACATTTTCAATTTTTTGAAAATAGAGTATCATGTGATGGGTCAGTCCTTTGGAAGTGAGAAAAAAATCTCTCAAACATTGTATGCATTGGTGGTTTCTTTATTTCTGGTTCACATTCCACTTCATCTTCATGGTACTCTACTCCATGAGCATCATTACTTTCAACTTGAGGTGTGTTGTCTGATGGCGGGCAAGTAAGGTTATCAGCTTCAACAGAATCTTTAAATGATACTTCACCCAAAGTCATGCTCTTGGTAGTCTCGCCCCATTCAGTCGCTTTTCCTTCCGAGACACCTTGAATATCAGTAGCCTCAGTTATGTCCTCAGGGAATCTTGTTTTCAAGAAACCTTTTGTGACTGGGGTGGAGGGATTAGAATTTCATGAATAGTACAGCCTTTGCATTGCTTGTAGCAGATTCCGTTTGTGCTGCAGTGTCCTTTGTGGATTCCATTTGTCATAGCATGTACTGTACCAGCTGTTTCTTGTCGTGTCATTTAACTTGAGCAATGACACCTCGGTCCAGTGGCTGCAGTTTGCTTCTGCAGTTTAGATGGAGAAACACTATCTTGATATTTTTAATCTTCTCAGTTTGCACATTATGTGCAGGGCAGTGATCAACAAACAGCAAAATCTTTCCGTTTTTGACTCCCATATGAGAGTCCAATCCATTCAACCATTCTTGAAAAATGTATGGAGTTATCCATGAGGTGGTGTTGTTTTTGTATACAGCAGGCAAGGGTTTGAAATTCTTTAAACATCTTGGGCTTGAAATACTTCCCAATGATGAGTGAGTGGTTCCAACTCTGTTATCACTCTTAAAACAAAACAGCACAGTGAATCTCTCTCTACTCTTTCCCCCCATGACAATTCATGCTTGACACTCTGTGTTTTGTCAAGAAGCATGTTATAAAAATAGTCCTGCTTCATCCACAGTAACAATCTTGTTGTTGGGCGGAGGGGGGTGCTGCAATGATAGAGGGAAGCTTGGTTTGCCAGTCTTCTTTATGTGGGTCTACTCCTGGTTCCTCTCCACACATTTTAAGGGAGTTGAGATTGTATCCTGCTCTAAACCTACGTAGTTATCAACCAGAAGCTTGAAAATTCCCTATTCCTATCGTGAGAGCCTTTTCTCTTGTCTTTTTGTGGAGTATTGGTCCTGTGACAGGAATGTTATATGCCCTTAAATCCATTAGCCAGTCAAGGAGTGTTTTCTTTAGGGTATCATGTGGAGAGGGGAAAACTCTTTTTCTGTCCTGGGGTAGGAAATCACTTTTCTCTAAGTCTGGTTGTTGTGACAGTATTGTCGACGGAGTTGATTTTGCCAATGGCAGTTTTGTCCATCCACAGCCTTCAGAAGGGCAAGTTTTGTTTTTATGTATATTGGTTGATTATGTATATATACACACATACACACAAGTATAGGCCTACACTGAATAACCTAAAAATAGTCTGTGGAAAAAGGACACACTATAACTGTACAGTTATACTTGATGACTAAATAAGGTTTCCTGGCTATTGATTTAATGAGTCTTGCTTTTGCAAACGTCCAGCTATAACATCTCTGTTTAATTTTATCTATTTTTATTTTATTTATCAATGCACATTAGCTGACTTAACCACTTCCACACACAAAACATCACTTTATTCACAGTTACAGTAAAGAGAGTCACAATTTTTAAGGAAGGCTAAATTAATTTCCTCCCCACTAAATGGTAAATTACAAATGAGTGACAAAACATAAATATTAAGATACCAAAGCTGTTTACACAATGCAGACAACCAACTGTCATCTAAGAGACAAAGATGCTCTATGCATAGTTCGCATGTCCACCACACTATGAGCACTCAAACAGACGCCATTTTGTAGTTCATTACTGCCATTGTTTGACCGTACAGTCATCAGCATATGTAAGACTCAAAGATTAATCAACACATTTGTAAACAAGCGTGTTAATGAATATTTACGCAAACGTACAAAATTTAATAATGTAAAAATTTGTTTCAAGCAAATAAAAACCTATTTATATAAGGTGATAGTCTGGACCAAAAATATTTGTTCATTGGGATGAAGTGTTCGTTAATCTCAATTTTGCTGCAGTGGTTCTTTAGTGTTATTACTTGCCTCGTGTTTATAACATCTGTCATTGCCAGTCAGTGCTGTTAATCTTGTAGTTACTTGTGCTTGGAACATTAAATAATACACACTGCCTGTGAACATGGCAAAGTTGAGCCATTCTGTTTCTCTGATTGTGGCATCAGAGAATGAATGATGCCCCTTATATTATTTTCAGATGAAAGTGTGAAATTTTGTACCAACACATTTATATTCTTTAAACATGGATAGTGGGGGGGTTTTTTGCCAGATACCACTTTCTTAAGAAAGAGGATTTTTAATTTGAGGAATGTTTAGGAAGGGGAGTGGATAGAATAGGACATAATTTCTTCCACCTTACTGAGGCACGAGAAGGCAAATAAAAATCAGTTGGTTTTTTTTTTTTTTTTTTTTTTTTTTTTTTTTTTTTTTTGCACGTGCGCACACACAGACACGCACACACAAACAAAAAAAACTTCACTTTTACATAATGTACAGGAATACCCAATTTTACAGGATTTTCCCCCTTTCCCAAGAATGTCATTTTTTTCCTTAATCAATTATTCGTAAAGGTTTTATGTGCTCGGCTGCTTGCGGGGCAGGATGTGCCTGATTAAGATGCTCACCTCTTTGCATACTGATGGATGCAGATAAAGTTGATGTTCCGAGGACGCCAGCTTCTCTGCGTCTCGGAAAGGTACGAGGATCTCAGTCTCTCAGGGTTGTTACGGGTCGACAGCCTGTGGTGGCATCCCCCCGCAGTACACGTCTACTTACGTATCAATAGTCACTGTTACACACATACACCGTCCTATGTCCTATGTGTGGTGACCTAACCACATGGTAACACTTACTGGAGAGGGCCAGATCGCGTGGTGGAAATTAAAAAGATAACTAATGAACAAGACACGGATTAAAAAAGGTGAGTTTTATTACCAAAAAGGGAGTACACTGGTAACACACGGGCCGATATAAACAAAAAGTGCAGAAAACACTGTGAAATTAAATAGGCGCTAAGCTCTCCGGGGTCGCGAGTTGGCAGATAGGTGGGTCGGCACATGGGGGGAGCAAAAGAAAGGGTTCTGGTATATTACGATTAAACTATTGAACACTACTTGCTTAGAACAAAGATGAAACTCCCGTGGCGCACGGGGTGACGCACGTCTACCCTCGATGACCCACTGTTCCAGACTAAAGATGGTGGTGCGGAGATACCATTACCAACAGACATCTTCCTGCTAGCATTTATAAGGAAATGTTCACAAAATACAAATATTGAACAATATACATATGAAAGCAGTTGCAGACAGAAAACAATCGGGCAAATTAATTGCTTATTTCTGTAGTGTTAATATTATTCGGGAAAGTCTTAGATCGCTGTTGTCAAGTGTCTTTCATAAAGCAGAATATTTGGTAAACGTCCAGGATAGGCATGCAGAATACACAAACACTCTTTAAAATAAAATACAAGTATAAGTTGCACATAAAATTCCTTTTGAGACAGTGTTATTAAATTAGCTTAAATTCAATAGATGAACTGTTTAAATTCTGTGTGGCTAGATTGGCAAGATGGCTGCCAGAACTGCAAGCATTTTTGTCTGCATATTTTAATAAAAGTGTAAATGTGAGTTACGCCTTTTGAACACAATGACACTTACCAAAACACTGCAAAAATAGAATAAAGAATTATGAGCACTTCAGTTTATTACTAAGTGAGCACACTTGAATGCGGGATGCAAGTAGGAGATGACATTTCCTGGGGCTTGAATTAGGCTCTGCTTTTGGGGGATCACACTTAATCACAGAGTAAACACTGCGAGCAGCATTGGTCTGCATCCCGAGCAGTGGAGCGAGGGCCACGTCAGGTTCGAATTTATAAAGCTAATTTAGGCTAATGAAGATGCGCTTCCTTTGTTCATTTACTGATTTGTTCTTAGTAGGCAGCTCACTGTAATTTTTTTCTAAAAGATTTTCTCATATCAATAGAACTCCATGAAAGATATTTCCACTTTAAAAAGTATTGCCCTCCTCAACCACTTAACCAAAAATAATGTTTAAAAAATAAGACACCCAGTATCATTTCGGAAGTCATCAGAACATCATGTTATTGTATAGTTGGATAAGTGTGTTAATTTCATTCCATTATTGCTGTTAAACGACAGGATTATATAATGGTTAATCAAAGTTTATTTTTAGTGGTAACAATTATTTTTTAAATGTTGATTTTCCTTTATTTCAGATTTGTGGAGAAGGAATGGAAAGAAAGAGGAGTTGGACAGCTGAAGCTGCTGTTCAACACTGTGACGAAGAAGGGACGTGTGCTGATGCGTCGAGAGCAGGTTCTGAAAGTGTGTGCCAACCACCACATCACTCCAGACATTCAGCTCACAGCAATGAATGACCGTGCCTGGATGTGGGCTGCCAATGACTTCGCTGATGAGGAGGTTCGACTGGAGAAATTGTGTGCTCGTTTTAAGACTGCCGAGGAGGCTTGTAAGTTCAAGAATGCATTCGAGAAGGTTAAGGGAATGGTTTGTGGTAACTCCTGTGAAGTCTAAAGAAGAAAAAAGATTGGCTTCAAAAGTTTTAGGAAAACAAGGGGACAACCATGCCACTAAAAATAAAAGTGTTTTGCAAACATCCGAAAGACAGGTTCCTACTACTACAACTGCTGCTTCTACCTCATCAAAGCCAATTTTAACTCCAGCCAGGTTTACAGTTGGTGGTTTCAGTTTTACATCTGTTCCAAATTTTAAACCTGATGAAAAATCAGACGATTCTAAGAATTCTTCTAAAGGCAGTGATTCCAAGAATTCCATTAAAGCCAAACAGACTAGTACAGAATCTGATAAGAAAAATCCAATGTCTGGTTTTACTTTCTTTGGAACATCCAAAACCTCTCCAGCCCCTGCTGCGAAATTTACTTCTGCTGATGAAAATAAAAATATTTCTTCTGAGACAGATGCAGGGAAGGAGAACAAAGTCACTTGTTCGACTTCAATGTTTGAACTTCCAGAGACAGGGGGACTTAGTTTCAGTAATATTGCCAAACAAGCTGAGGAGTCTAGTGAGTTTGGATTTAAGAAAGACAACAATTTCCCTGGATGGCAGCAGGGAGTCTGTGTCCCGGTGTTTGGTGGAACCTCTCCAGCTAAAGATGATGATCGTGTTGAAGACTTTGTTCCTACTGCAGAGTTCCAGCCTGTTGTTCCACTCCCTGAATTGGTTGAGGTGAAAACTGGAGAGGAGGAGCATGAAACCATATACCAGCAGCGAGCAAAGATCCTTCGCTTCGATTCTGATACAAAACAATGGAAAGAACGTGGCATCGGCCAAATGAAGGTACTCCGTGATCCAAAAACTGGTCGCATCCGATTACTGATGCGTCGGGAGCAAGTTTTGAAAGTGTGTTGTAACCACCATTTGACCAAAGAAATGAAGTTCAATTCTCTGTCTACATCAGATAAAGCTTGGACATGGTATGCCCAAGATTATTCAGAGGGTGAGCTGCAGGCTGAATTACTTGCCATTAAATTTAAGACTGTGGAACAAGCGCAGGATTTCAAAGCAGTTATTGACCGGGTGCAATCCGAAATGAAATATACAGAAACCAATGAGTCTATCTGTTCAGATTTAGATTCATCGCAGTTTGCTAGCCCACAGCATGATTGCTCCATTAAACAGTCATCAATCTGGACGTGTGAATGTCTTTTCCCGAATTCTGAAAATTCTAGGCAGTGTCGTTCATGTAAGAAGAAGAAGCCCCCACAACCTAAGGGTGATGAATTTTCTGCCCTTGGCAATAGTCAAGGAAAGCTTTCTGAAATTTGTAAGCCAAAGGAAGGATCTTGGAGCTGTGACATTTGCTATCTCATTAATGATGCAGAGAGACTGCAGTGTGCTGCCTGTGAAGCTATGAAGCCAAAAGACAACTCATCATATGAAAGGCAAACTAATTTGTTGAAAGCCGAGAATGATGATACTGCTACAACGAAACCTAGTGAACCTATTAAACCATTGTGGGAGATGTTCAAACCAAGCGCAGACACTTATGAGTGTATGGTGTGTTATGTCAGGAACAACAACAGTGCTGCTGCTTGTGCGTCTTGTGGGACTACAAACCCTAGTGCTCCAGCCACAGATGAGGAGCAACATGTACCGAAGCAATCACCATTTACATTTGGTGTAAGTTCAAAGAGCTCTGGGTTCAATGTTGAATCTGTTTTCACCACCAGCCAATCCACAAGTGCCAATGGTGTCCAGTACACGTTTGGCATTCCACCAGAAGATAAGTCCAGCAGTGGTACACTGCCTTCTTTCTCATCGCTGGCGTCATTGGAGAGTGACACGTCTTCTGACAAGCCATTCATGTTTGGTACCAGAACTGAAGTACCAAGTTTCCAGTTTGGCATCAAGGCATCTGATCAAACCCAAAATGGCATCAAAGCATTCGATCAAACACAAAAAGTAGTATCAGGTGGGTTCATTTTTCCTATATGTTATCAGTTATGCTTATCCTTGTTAATTTTGTTTATTTCACCTACATTTTATTTGCTAAATGTTTTTTCATTTACTAACTAATGTAATTGCCTAATGGTGGCAACATAATTTTTAAGTGCAGGGAAAGTTAAATAATTTCTCTCCTATAACTTGCATCCTTTTTGGCACTGCAGCTTGTCCACAACTTGTAGGAATATACACAACTTCAGATTCCCCTAGCGGTGTGCAATTTCCATAGATAAAAAACTGCGATCCAATACAGTGTATGAAAAACATTGCATTTCAAGTAATATATTCCATCATGATAAAAATTGTGATATATTACGCTGCAATAAAAATTGTGCTATATCAAGCAGCGGTAAAAATCATGACATGCAGCACTGCAGAAAAATTGTAATGTATAGCACCGCAATAAAAATTTTGACGTATTGCACTGGAATAATCATTGTGATGTATAATGCTGTAATAAAAATTGACATATTATGCTGTGAATAAAAATGGCTCTATATTGTGCTATGATAAAATTGTGACATTGCACTATGATAAAATTTGTGACAACATGCGGGATAAAAATATTTACATGTCGCATTGCAATAAAACCCTGTAGTAAAATAATCGTTATATTCTACTAGAGATGTGCTGATTCTGTAATTCTGATTGACTGACGCGTGGAAAACCTTTTTGCTTATATTTTTAATTAATTAAATTTACTATTGTTCTTAAAACAATGGTGTTGGTGAAATGTAGCAAAATTAAAAGCAATTTTTAACTTATTTCAGTTGAGAGAGACCAAAAAGAAAATATATTAATGCAACAAACCATGAAAGTTAGAGTGAAGACAAAAATAAAAAGTAGTCTATGTTTATTGAAGTAGTTTTGTTCATTCAAATATAATATGTTCTCATAATTGCATAGACAGTCAATTTTATCTTTCATGGAACACTATACTTTAGACACGCAATGTACTAAAAAAGCATGTACCGATAAACCATACCCACAGTTAATTTTCAGTGGTCCTGGCAAAACTCCTATATAAATAACGACAATGCTAATCACTTGTAACTTTTATTGGATGTTGCGTCCATCAAAATATATTTTGGTCCCATCACATTTCCCGCGACGATCGTTTTTTACGCTGGTTGTTTATTCGTCTAGTAACTGGATGTGAAATGTGTCGAGCACACTGCCATTGATCACTGCTCTGTTGCACACTGACTGTTTTCCCAACATTTCTGCAGAATGGTGTGATGTGCGGTGTGAGTCTAGCTGGCTACCTTTCCTTATACGCCTGCTGAGAGGGTAAGTGATTACCCAGCAATCAGCATGGCGATCATGTTTGTGCGCACTCACTCACTCCCCTCTTTCTGTCGTGTCTTAGCTACACACCTTTCATGCTCCCCTTAGGTGCCTTCAGGAGGGGAAGTTGTTGCCCAGCAAAAAAAAAAGTGAATCCTCTATGGGCCATATGCACAGACTCGCCTAGAAATGAAGCACCACTACCACTTCCTGTAGTGGAGATTCCAAGCGTCTCTAGATTTTATATGCTTAGACAGTTTTAGCACTTGTGCGGATTCGTTAAGTTTAGTATGGATGGTCACCAAGAGGATACATGAGCTTGCCCAAAATTAATGACGTCAGATCTCAATGAATACGAATTAGCACAAACTATGACATCTGATTCTTCTCCTAAGAAATAAAATGGAGAGGCTTGTTCCTCGAAATACGCATATTGTTCTTATACTGTTTAAAAATGTAATTTATATGCTGGGCTCAACTGAAAACGCACGTGAAATTATAAATGCTGCCAGTCAACTAATAAATATATGCGGAATTACTATTTATAAGATGATGTTAACGAAAGTTTATGAAATAATAGTTATTACAAGATTTTTCGAAGTGATATATGAGGTAAGGCATCAATTAATTATTAACAATACTTTACACAGTTGCAGCGCCAGGACATCAGTTATTTTATTTATAAGTGAACTAATTGACGAAGTTTAAAAACCAGATACATGCACAATTTTCTAGATATACTTTGCGAAAATGTTATCTTACATGCGTAATGTGCTTAATGTTATAGAAACGTAGTTTATTTTGTAAATATAGACATTTTATAAACTGTCGTCTTTCTTGTGAATTAATGGGTATACCTTTAAATTATTTACACTTACGTACAAGAACAACTAAAGACATCTAGTAATAAATAAATATTATTAACTTTAACGCTATCTAGTGATGCTAATGTGTTTATTTCTGATGCATACGAATTAACGTGTTTTTTTTTTTCTAAACGAATATGGATGAGAAATTACAGTATAATAGTATATGTAGTGTTCCAGTTCCATAAATGCATTCTCTTAACAAGAATGTTTGAATATACAGCCCCATACACATTAAAAATTTTAAATCTTGGTCTAATAACGGATCTTGTGACCTCCATTTTTGCAGAAAATCTCCTAGTTGGTAATTTAAGGAAGTTTTTTGGCAACTAGAGAGCCATTACAACTTAAAGTAACTGAACATACAATGTGTAATCTAGTGCAGATTTCACTTCGGCTCTAGTACTGGTGGCGACTAGATACTTCTCTGCATACAGCCCTTTTCGACACTTTACAAACAAGAATGACTAATACTAAATGTGACTGAGCATACAAAAGGAGCCATCTAGGCCACTAGATTATTCTGAACATATGGCCCTATATCCCTGCAGCGTGCGCTTACCTTCACATGCGGGCTGCAGAGCAAATAGTGATACTGGCTTACGTAAAAATTCTATCAAGATTATCCGTTCCTTAAAATAGGTGCTCCTTTCATCATTTGTATTTCAAAGCAAATGTTATGCAATACTTTTTAATGGGGAATTATAATTTGAAAATATGTTTTTCTTTGTGATAAAAGGTGGTTTTTTCCCCGGAAAGTATGAGTTTCATTGTATCTGACATAAAATCAGCATGATCTTAAAACGTTATACAGTAGAGTCCCGTTATAGTGAGATGTCAAGGTTCCCAGTTCGATCCTTGCTGTAGTGTCCTCGTTTTCGAAATAGACTGATTTTGATCCCAGTACTACTTAAAAATCACCCTAAAATTGCTTTTAAATTGTGTTCAAACCACCATAACGTAAAAATATCCCGTTACATGATAACTGATTGCGTGAAAATGACAGGAAAATCTGACTGCACCACGTAAGTATAGCCGTTCAGCCTGCAATCAGTCGTTAGGCCTATGCAGCATTGTCCCACAATCAGTTGCCTGGCCTACGCAGGTTTTCCCGCTATCGCATATTCGGCCGCCAAACTACTGCCCTGCAAGTGATAACTCGCCTGTCGCAGCTCCGCACGACCGCCTCAAACCAAATACCTGTATTTACTGGTATAATTCTCCACCTTTTTTTTTACAGGATTTGAGGGTGCATTATACAAGGAATTGCCAAGACATGTGCATGTAAACATTACAATGGGGTCTACTGTAAGTAATCCTTGGTCACCCATGGGGGATACGTATTTAAAAACACAGCACTTTATTTATTGGTAATATGTAAAGATACATATTCAAAATGAAATGACCCTTGTGCTGGGGCTACCGGCGAAAACATAATAGTGTGCACGTAGCTGGACAACCACCTAGATCCTCTGCAGTGCAGTGGCTTGCCGCTGTCGCTCGGCGTAGATCCTCGAGCAGGGCCTCGGTCGGTCTGTCGCTATAAGATTACTCCGACGGGCGGCCGCCACCCATCATTGCCGTTGACACAGGTCCAGTTCACTTCACAACAGCGTCCCGATATTCGGAAAACATGATATGCATGTTAAACTCAGTGAATTTTCGGCCCATTTCTATATTGCAGTGTTCCTCTGCATACGCAATTACCTAAACTTTAAGTGTAGTATTTTCACTGGTATATTTACCCACAATGCATTCATACTAAACAGAAATTAATATAAATGTAAACTATTCCCCTCACATTAAAAAAAAACCACCGGCATAAAAACAAACTCTGTGACTGATTTGTTTTACAAATTTGCAGTGCGGGTGCGGCAGCCAGAAATCGATAACGGGACCACTGACCCTAAAGTGTCAGTGACCTGGCGCGGACGAACAAGGCTTGTGTCACGTGGGCCCGTTAGCATTACATGCCTCATTGAGAGAAACGTCACTGCGTGAAATATGAAGGGAAAATTTTTTCCCCTTATTCTGCACCATAAAATTAGGGTGCGTAAATTGTGCCAGTGCGAGAATTATGCCAGTAAATACGTATTCACTGGAGAATATAGGTTTTCAATTAACAAGACCTGCATAGTGCGAGACTTAATTAAAACCAGCAAAAATTCAAGAAAACTTTATAAAAATGGATTCAAATTACGTTTGTTATAGTACAGCGATAAAATGTCATGTTGTTGTGTCCGTATCTTTAATTGGTATGCCACAGTATAAAAAATTTGGCGAAAGTCTCTTAATATGTAGCTGTGTTCTATTCCAGCTGTCGCTTGGACTGTTATATTTGTTTTCATTTAACAATAACGTTTGAACCACATACACCAAGTTGTTTGAAACCAAACACAGTTGACAGCACAATGACCATGAATGACTACGGAAAAGCAAAATTGGTTCATGAAAATGGTGTCAACATAGAAAGTGCGGAATTCTATTTATAGAATAATACACCTGGTTTGCGAGAGAGGGGTGGTTAGGTGGCAAGGCGGAAGAATGTGACACAAGAGAGCAACACAAGATACTTAGGGAAACAAGGTGGCAGGATGAGCGAAGATACGGCAGACAGACAACAAAAGCGCACTTAACATGGTCACAAGTCCCGCCGCAAGCTTGCTTCACACTGTCTCGCTGTGCATGTTTGAACTCTTAAAATTACAAATTTTCTGCAATATTTTTGCTATTTTTTGACGGTTCCTTAAAAAGACCTCGTTATAACTGTATTTTTGCAGTTGCAATGCTCGGTACAACTGGATTCTATTGATTTAACTTAATAGACATCATCTTCGCGAATAAAATTGTATGCCTAGAAGCATGTACTTGACCTTGTCGCCGAAAATTGTTAGAACTAAGAGCGACTTGTATTAACCAAGTGTGTTCATTGCTCTTGCGTTCCTATGTCCCTTCGTTCACGCAACCATTGTCTAAATAGCTGCATTGAAGGGATGTATCACATACGAATTCCACTAGAGCTAGAACTACAAACCTCGCCGGTCACTGAAAACTGGACAACTCAGCTGACCAGCACACCCATCTCAAAGGCAGACCCTAGAGTGCCACCAGTCGAGCTTCAGTCAACACAGCCAAAGCTGCTGACCATACGTCGCCCAAATTTACCATAACAAGTGGTCCCGCCAAGGCAGAAAGTAGTGCTTGCAGAGCGTGACTTTATTCCTTGCTAGAAACCGACTATCAGTATTGTACACTGGCCGCGCAGAAATTAGAAACATCTGCCATCAGGGTGCATCCAGCCTAGTGCCCTTAGTGGGCACACTGGAAGCATGACGTGACAACTGCCAAGGTCTGTCATGCATCAGTATGTACACAAATTTATTCCGGCACTGTAAAAATCTAGACACGTACGAGTCTCTTCAATATAGAGAAATATTAGAGATGAAAAAATTCTCAATTTCATCTGGAGACAATTTTTAAATATCTGAAATCATAGGAGGGGGTTTTGCGACTGTTCACCACTTGATATGAACTTACTGTAACCAGCGTTCACCATTTTTGGCTAACAGAGTCAGGAACATGTTAATAGAATTGCTAACCGGATGTTGGTGGTAGTTGCTCATTGTTTTGAACCCCAGGTTTTGCTAATTAGATTTGCAACATGAATTACCATATTCTTGGCTTTTAAGGTTAAAGTGGGAAGAATTTTCGTGACTTCAAATGAAGGTGGTACCTTATTTTGGGATGAAAGTGGGCAGTTTTGTTGAAATGGGTGGAAGGTGAGTGTTACAATGTGGATAACCTCAATCTACACATAACGTACGTTTGGTTTGGTTATGGTATTTTGAGTCTTATAACGACTTTTTAATTAGAGTTTTTCCGATACCATGTTTACCGATACAGATGCCTTGATACGAATACCCTTCACACTGAATTTTAGAAAAAGTATTACTCAAAAAAAAAAAAAAAAAAAAAACATTTTTCCTATACTCGTTTAAATAAAAAAAAAAGCATTAAAATACTGTTTATAATTTATTCTAATCCGACACAAAATACCAGCTAACCTAAAACTTTAAAGTCCTCTGAACATGAAAATAATATGACACCAAATGCAAGTCAAATTTTAAATGTTCCGAGCGCACTATCAGCTAAGAGTAAAGTAATTAACCATATTTTGACTGCAAAGAAAGCTTGTAATTTTGAGACAGAAATAAGGCGATTATAATTGATTTCTTCACTGTCTTTATTTATTAATGATTTAAAACCATGTCCTCTGATTTTCCCTGTCGTGAATTATGCTGCACTCGGCCGGTGCTTACCTACCTATTATTAAACTGCAAAAGGTTTTGAATAGGCACTTACATATTATCAGTTTATTCAAAGATGTGTGTCTATTGAAATAAATTAATATAAATCCTTATATTTCTCCATAAGAAGTTATTGAAAAAGAAACAGTGTTAACTCGACAGACGTGTTGGGAAGACAAGACACCAGACAGCATGCCACAGAGCAGTTATAAATGGTGGCACACGTGATGTATTTTACATCCAGTTACTAGCTGTTTGCATAAATAACAAGATTAAAAACGATAGTTGCGGGAAATCTTAGGTGACGGGATCCGAAATATACTTCGATCACGGCAAAATGCGATAAACAATAAAAGGTTATGTTAACACTATTGAAATGGTTGGTGGGGGCTTTTTATTCATGTGCGGCGTACAGTGAAACCTCGTTAATTTGAAGTGCTCGGAACCTAGTTCTTCGACTTCGAATTAGATAATTTTGAATTATCAAGAAATTAAAGTTTGTGTCCTAAAGAAATGAACATTTTCCCTTTCCAAGTAGGACATAACTATCGCCCCGGGAATAACCACCCTCTCAATGTTACAGCCCGGTTTTGGAGAATCGTAAAGTTTTTTATTTAAAAAAGCAAAAATTTGAAGGAAATAGCAAAAAAAAAATAAGTTTGTTGCATTTATCTTGGTCATTAATTATATTGTAGGAATACATCCCTATCCTTAACTCTAATTATGCTCTTCACTGCTACTCCTGAGCCTTTGCCTGCTGCTAGTCAGCTTAATATCAACTCATTAGGATAGGGTGGCCTACGTGGGGGTAACTTACTACAGATGGCTGTTCAATAAGAGAGAGGGTTTCTACAAAACACATTTATTATAAACACTATTCCTGAACAGAATTATACCTTTACTCAATATAAAAAGAGGTACAATTACTGTACTTGAATTATAGTCTAATATTACAAGAGTATTACGGTTGCGTAGTTAGAATTGAGCCAATTAGGAAATTATGCTAGCACAAGGGATTTCTCTTTATTTTGAAATAAAAAGAATTCTAATTACAATTGAACATATTTAACTTCATAAGTTTGAAATTCAGTGGGGTATGCGTAGCTCTTTACATTAATAAAATGAAACTGTTACAGCAGGTGAAGGCGAATTAGCTTTGATAAAAGAAAGTGCAATGTTTTTAATTTACGTAAATTCTCTATGGGTCCAGAGAGGACATCTGCACGTCCTACTACCGCGGAGTTTACAACATTCTAATAGGCGAGAGGAAACGTGGGAATTAGAGATACCTCTGGCTGATGTGATGATTGTGTCCTTGGCTATGGTCTAGTGGTCATGACCCTGGATTGGATCTGCTTAGTCTTGTGCAGACAGCCACTTCTCCTGCCTGTGTCCTCAGCCTTATGCAAGCTGGAGGGCCGACAACTGTCTTGAGCTGCTGTTTGGCACTTCCTTATATACAAAAAATTCTGGCTTGTTGGCTAGCCTCGTGTCACAGGGGTAGTTTAAATTATGGTTGTGGGCCACGCCACGCTTTTATCTCCGCGGCGGGAGGCTGTTGACATATCTATTGCCTCTCCGCGAGGCTCTGGCAACAGTGACAACTTTGTGTGTTAAGTGCTGCCCTCCTGCAGCATCCCTTCGAACTAGCTTATCTTGATCCAGCGGGCTGGTGGCTTGTTGGATAGTACAATTTCTCAGTAGAGAATAGTGGGCAGTACAATTTCAATTAATTCATCACGTGCCTATAATGGCTCACTATGCTGGGGCCATATCTGTAGGCACTGAATTAATGTATGCCTGCGTGTGACTTGCCCATATCAGTTTATTGGCTTAATGATGGGGCAAAGTATACGAGTAGTGAGTGCATGCATAATGCGCAGGAATGCTACATGCGTCAAATGTGTATTATGATTGCTTATCAATAAGTTTCTTTCACCTAGACAAGAAGTGAGGTATGTTGTAAATATGTGTTTGCAATAAAGTTTATCAAGATAATTTAAACCACACAATGTAATTTAAATCCAGGGTTATATAATGTATTTAATTCGTGTTGAAAAAAAAAAAACCAATAACACTGAAATGTTCTAAAAATAAAACCACAAAATCTTGCTTCTACGAATGATGTTTCCTATGAGTGGAAAAAATCATAATTCTCTTCCCGTCAAGCTTAGAGAGATTTTTGTGAGTATTCTCTGACATTTCGGTGTATTACGTTGCATTAATATCTTACAAACTCTTTATTTACCTAATTGGTGATTTATGTATTTTCTGAAAAATCTTTGTTGTAAATTGTCTATAGTTGATTCATAATAACTTCTGCCTTTTCTGAAGCCCTGCCAAATTTCTACTTTTGGTTACTGATTGCGTATCCTTCCCGCTACATGTAAACATAAACACGAAAGGACAAGAAGTCCAACAAAACGACGCAGTAAATTCAAGCACGCAACTCGTGTCGCTTATTTATTGTACATCGACAAACGTAAAAGATAGTGGTGCACATGCACATAGGCCTACCGTAACATTTATTCTGTTATTATTTACATGCATTGGTACTTACTGGTTTGTAGGTTTGTTTTATTATTTATTTTATTTTATCTGGCGGGCTTAGTATTTTGTTGGGATTGTTTCAGACATTCAAATTACAGAAACATAAGCTCATTACATAACTGTTTTCGAAACCCCTAGAGCAAAGGTACAATGTTGTGATAAGCAGACATGAATGTAAATAATTAATTTTATCATAACATCAGTTCATGGTTGAAACGTATAGATGTTGCACTCATTTGAAATCAACACACACACCTGGCCTGCGTAATGATTAAAACGCAGCAACCATGCAATTTCATATGCAACGATTACAGCACATTTCACTCTGCCATGGAAACACATATTTATCACAACATTGTAACTTCCATAGGATGTTTCAAAAACACGATTACGAAATTGACGCTTCATTCAGAAATGCGCAATGTCATTGTATGTCGCCACACCACTGTCAGTCATAATGCACTGGTTATAATCGCCCGTCGCCGCCGTATTGAGAACGCTTTCCACACCATGTCTGCCAACCTGCTGGATTTGTAAGTGTCACGCAATGAGCTGTGTCGCGCCATCGCATCTAAAATATGTTGTTGCATCTAAATAACATATAATAGGTATTTACACAAAATCTCATTTCAGTTGTATAGTACAATCTCAGACATCATTACTGTTGCTGAAATTAGAAATAACAAAATGTAAACCTTTCCTACACAGATGGTACGATCTTCCCGAAAGAGGGAACGAGAGAGAGCGACATGCTCTGCTTCGCTTATTGAATCTTTATTCCAGACGGGGGAAAAAACACCAGCCTACACACAGGAATTTGAACGGATATTTTTTACTGCAGCAATGAAATGTGTTTCTGTCAGTGCTATCTAACAATACAAATATATCAATTGGCAACCTTTAACTTACAAATAGTATACATAAAAACGAGGTTAAAAAATGTTGTAACTGTGAACTATTTCTTACCGGCCATTGCCAACACGTTGCTGCTCTCGCTGTTGTTAATTCGAATTTAATGCGAAATAAATATTACAAGTTATAGAAGATACTAAGGTAAAATTTCATTTATTCAATAATACAGTGCTCTAAAGTTAATCACAGTGTTAAATATATGTGGAATACAAGTTATTGGAAAAACAGGTTGACATAATACGCCTACGGTGTTTTTTCAAAGGTTCAATTCCAAAAGGCCGAAGAAAGTGTGAATAGACTATACACATTTATGTAAACACCATTAACATACACTTTTTGTTTTCCATCTTTTGGTTGCTCTATTTTTATAATCTTCCCACTTTTGGCCAAGATGGCTCAGTAGTACTTGGGTATCCCTATTACTGAAGCCTCTAGTGAGAGGCAACCTTGTCACAGAACACAGATAAGACTCACAGTAGACCACGTTGAAGAACTAATATTTCTTCACCAAAACAGGGAAGAAATATAAGTGCTAGTTATAAAATAAATAGTACCAATTGTTGTATACCAGTACATTTATCAAACTTAATTTGCTATTATTTTATTTTGTTCATGAATTGTCAATATCATTTCAACACACACGTGATATTTTCACATTCCCCTCTCGTTCCTCAAAGGAAAAAATTTTTCCCTCCCGAAAGTTTCCAGAGCACACACTATCCATTTCCGTACACCTCTACTTGCCATGCAGTCTCATTCATCAGCTGGTAAGTAATTTCTATATAATAATTTTCCAGTGTACTCCTTTGCAAGTTTTTGTGATTTTAAGGTTTTAGTTATTTTTGGTAATTTCTGTATAATTATTTTGTTCGTACTCCTGTTCATGTTTTGTGAACTTGGTGATAGTGTTCTGTTTCATGCCATTTTCTACCATGCTCATATTACATTTATGCTTGTGTTGTGGTCTACGAGGCCTGTCATTTTCAGCAGCATGCATGTGCTCCGCTTCCAACGGCCATTGAGCAGTCTCTCCTCGGAGCTCGTGCTGGACGGATGCATGTCGTGTGACCTGTGTGCTTTTTTCCATTTGAAACTTTTTTGATAGTGTATGTTGTGCTGGATCAGACATAGCCTCGACTTAATTTGGTTTCTGCTGCATTATTAATTTACAGTTTAATAATTTTTTGTGAGGACCTAAAGTGTTTTAATGTAATTTTTATGGCAATTACATTCCACATTACACTTGATTCAATGAGCATGTTGTTGACTCCATTCTTGTAAGTTAGTACCTTTCCCGCAATGTAATAGTGTCTGGCATGTTCTGTGGCCAACAGTAAAACATAAGAGTATTTTGTGTGTTTTCCAGCACCAAGTTAGCACGTGGTAATGTCACACCATGTGACCACCACAACCTAATTTTATTTGACACCAATGACAACCTTAAATCTAGATAACTGCAGTAAAACCCTCTTAAGTTTTCCGTTAAGAAGTTTTCCTGCTTAATAAGCACACTTTTTTCAGTATTTGTCTGAAACATCTTAACAGGGTTACACTGTATCTCTGTGTGTTGTATGAATAACTGCACTAGTTGAAAAGGAGAAAACTGCACTCTCTGTTACTTCTAAATAAAATCCTCAGTACTGCTAAGATCGTATACTGATAAAGTTGGTTTAGCTACCTTTCCTGAGCTCGTGTCTTTTCTACTCGCTAAAATTGGACAGTAAACATTTAATACCATTCCACTGAACTAATAATTTTTGAAATTCCTTTAGCATTTCTGCAGTTTGGAACTGGAATGGTGTGGATCAAAATAAAAGCGATTAGGGTTCTTAACCTTTTTTTTTTCTTTTAAAGAAGTTAGTGTACTTACTGTCACACCACCGTAACCCATAAAGTGGAGAATTTTAAACATATGGTTATAAGTTTTAATAAACAAGTGTAAATAATAAAAATTATTCAATGTAAGAGAAGGCAAATATGCCTTAATTATGCTAAATAGACAATTTGTTGTTATTATTTAAAATTTCCTTAAAGTTACATTGACTGATATTTTTTGAGAAAATTGTGGTAAGTGCAAAATATGTTGTACGTAATTGCTTTGGCAGCACATTAAAAATTACAGTAAAACTCTGTTAACAATGTTTTTAAGGGACTGAGAAAACTAATACTTACTAACCAGTAAACCTTAGAACTGTAAAATTACACAGTTACATATAGACAAGGTGCAAAATTATTCATTTTATTAAGCAGGAAAACTTGGACTTTTTAACTGTGTTTGACTGTATATGAGATATTAGTTTTTCAAGAAACAGTAAAGTGTAGATGCAACTTTACAATTTTGAAATCTACACTAGTTTTAAAAATGTATGTGTTGCTCATAAAATGTCAAATTTTTATAATTACCATTTTTCTAGGGGGCACGGGTTTGTCAGCACAAGGAATAAAGCAACTTGTACAAAAAATCTTTTACATTAAATAAAAATATCACTTCAACAAGATGTTCTTGCTACTAGTTTATTATTTTTCAGTATAAATGTCAAAGAAGTCAATGGTTTCAATGCAGCAATACCTTCAATTCATAGATAGATTAATTTGTTATTTATGTTGGTATCTTATTTTTTAGTTGAATAACAAAATTATTTAAATTAGAATAAAACTGCTGAAAACAAAACACACATACAAAAAACATTGATCCATGGTGATTTGAACCCATGGAACATAAAATATTGCTGTGATGTGAATCAAAAGTTTGTTTTTATAGTAAAGCAATTGGGAAGTTTTAATTTTCCACATACAACAATAAATAATATTTTTAGAGCTTCACACTGTAATTTCACCGCACTTTATGAAGAACATACTATACCCAGCATGGGAGTCTTATTACTGTTGTACTTGTGGTGATTGTGGTAGGCTAGTTCAACCTGTTGACATGGGAACTAGACATAGCCTCATGAGGAACCAGTCCTACATTGCATTACTCATCTGCCCCCAGATTGAAAAGTTTAGTGACTGAACTAACATATTGACAGCAGTAATTGTGACTGTCGATGTTCTATTTTCCCTGTGATCACGATAAGAAGACCTTGATTTATGATAGTTTATGTGTATCTTTCTTCTGTTTGGCAACTCAATCTGTATATATCTGATTAGATATTTTCATTGTAACATTTTTTACCCTTTTTGTGTGGTTATAACACTAACAATTTTATTGGTGCAAACGTACAAGCTATTAAAGCTTTGTGGATTGCTCTCAAAGCATAACACTCCCACACAATTGGTAGACATTTTAGCAGACATTAAGATGACATGCCTCTTTAAGTCCCTAGTTGCCATCTCACTTTGGGAGGGCTAATAATTGGATTAGATTCCTGACATAGGGAGGCCTTGATCATTGTCCTTAGTGGAATTGCCTATCTTTAATTAGGTAGTATACTTTGATCAATGTAACACAATTAACAGTTACATAACTCATGTATATATTGTGGGTGGATGCATCCTATTGAAGTCCAGATTTGTACACAGAAGATGCACAGATTTATAGAACTGTATGTATTTTTGTAATTCAAAGTGCAATATATCGAAGTATGTGCTGTCATCTGTGTATTTTCTCAGGGTTGCAGGGATTAGATGGTTTGGAAAAGTTGGTTGTGGGGGGGGGGGAGGGGGGGGATGGTGGTAAGATCTCATTCAAGTAGTACTGCAGTACACAATGTTTGCTGATATGAATGATAAAAGGTTCTGGCATGGATTATTGTCATTATTGGAAACATCAAAAAATAACCAGTACTTTTAGGAACAACGACATTCATTAAGGTTCAATTTCTGTCAACTTCTTTAGTGATCTCCTTTGGCAGTTAAGGCATGTAATAAAACGTGAGTATGTGTGTGTGTGTGTGTGTATATATATATATATATATATATATATATATTTTTTTTTTTTTTTTTTTTATACGTAATCAGTCTTTTCATATGCTTATTAGGGAATTGTGGGAACTTTCACAGTGAAACACATTTTGTACTTTTCAAGAGATCTAGAATATATTTTATAAAATGAAGTGTGATGTGATTAGAATTCAAATGATACTCCGTATTTAAATAAAACTTCAAAAAATTAATAAAACAAATGGAGTTATGTAAACAATGCAGCAACTTTCTGTAACAATTTTGTCAAGATTCTCTATAAGTGTAATTTTTTTTAGATTCAAGCTTTACATTTGGAAGTGAGGGAAAGTTCAGCTTTAACTTTAGTGGGGTGCGACCCAAATCCCCTATTAAATCCCCTAAATCTCCAGGTGGAGGTACTGGTGTTTCTGCAGAAGAAGATGAAAGCAACAGTGAAGCCGAGGATGAAGGGGAGCACATATACTTCCAGGTAATGCCACATTTGATCTTCAAAATGTTTCTCCCTCACATGTTTTACGAAACTTCCCTAACAGACTACATCTAATATTGCATAATCAGACCTGTAGTATGTGTTTATTGGTTGATCAGATGATAAAATGTGAATACAGTGGACTCTTGTTGTACTGAAAATGCATGTACCGATAAACCGTACCCACAGTTAATTTTCAGTGGTCACGGTAAAACTCCTATATAAATACTTTTTAAGCTAACCTCTTGCATCATTTATTGGGTTTTGCATCGATCAAAGTATATTTCAGTCCCGTGACCTGAGATTTCCTGCAATGATCATTTTAAACTGGTTGTTTATGCAAACCAAATGTTTAGTAACTGGATGTAAAATACGTCATGCGTACCACTGCTTATCTCTGCTCTGGGGAGCATATTGCTGACTCTTCCCAACACCACTGCGGCGTGGTGCAACTCGCGATCGCGTCTGGCTTGCTACCTCCCCTTAAACACTAGACGAGTGGGGAAGTGGTTCCTTTGCAACCTGCATGATGGCGACCTTGTGATCTCTTTCCCTCTCTCCAACCCACCCCCCCCCCCCTTTTTTTTTTTCTCTCTACCTCTCTCTTAACACCTCTTTCTGTCTGTCTCAGCTACGCACGTTTTTTTTTCCTCCCCTTACATGCCTTCAAGAGCGGAAGGTGTTGCCTAGTAATAAAAAAAGGTGTGTCCTCTCTCTCTCTCTGCCACACGTGCTTGCCATTACATGCTGGCAGCAGAGCAAACATAGTGCTACTGGTGAACGTAGAAATTTTATCAATATTATCCTTGCTCAAAATAGTTGCACTTATCACTTGTATTTCAAAGCAAATTTTTTTGTCTGAAAATTTTATGCAATACATTTTAATGAGGCATTATAATATGCAAAGATGTTTTCTTTTGTGATTAAAGGTCATTTTTTCCTGTTAAGTTGATGTTTCATTGAGTCTGGCGTGAAATCAACACTACACTATTTGAAATATACTCCTGACCTCTTGTCGCCAAAATGTGTTTGAACATCGAGGTACTTGTATTATTAAGTATAAAGTTCATTGTCAGTAACTGCCTGCAGGGAAATCCAAGGATTTATGTTAATTTATTTCCATAGTAACGCATCTTTTGAATAAACTGATAGTATCCTGTAAGGGCCTGTTCTACACCTTTTTGTCGTCTAATTATAGAAAATCACCTAGCACGAGTGCAGCATAACTAGAAACAGGCGTGTTGAGAAAATCGGAAGACTTGTGTTTTAATGATAGATCATTAAAGACCATGAAGAAATAAATATTAATCACCTTATTTATTAAATTTTTTCTCAAAATTGCAAGATTTTTTCCAGTAAAATATAATTCATTACTTATTAAAAAGATATATCTGCCACGCACACAAGGTGTTGCCAGTATGTAGCGGCATGGAGGGGTGTGGTTTCCTTCCCCCTTATCCCCCCCACCATGAACACACTACCTAATTGATATTCTCTTCATGTGCTCTCAGCTGATTGAGTGCATGCGGAACATTCAAAATTCGACTTGCATTCAGTGTCCTATATTGATTTTCAGATGCTTTGGAAGTTTTGTCAGCTTGCTTTTGGCGTCGAGTACAATCATGTACGGAATTTTGTGATGTTATATTCTTTATTCAACCGAGTTGAGGTGAAATGTTTTTTAAAATACTGTTTTCAGTATTAGATTTTTTTTAAATTCCCGTTGGCATTGTGTTTATTAGCTAAGCTTTATTCTCAGATAATGTACAACTCTGATTACACTCAAAGTAAAGTCTAATGAGGTCATATGTTCTATATTATTTGTGTACATGTTAGAATCCTTATCTACTGGAATCCCACATCTATGGAATTTTTTTGACTGTCCCCTGTAAAACTGTAGTTAGGGAGTCGACTGTACTTATATATTGATTCATGATGTACCCTGGAGTAATTACTTATGCATCTCAGAAGCATGGTCCTTTTTGTGTAGGTGGTTGATCAGGTTTTCCTATATCTTGGGGGGGGGGGGTGTCTAGTCCTGACAGGGCATTGGTGCTCGTCCGTAGTATAGAATTGGCATGGTTGCTTGCAGGCAGAGCACAAAATCAGGTTCGTCTAGTACTATATTGCGTTTTAGGGACACTGCCTTGATGGGGATACCTGGGCGACAGAGTTTGGTATGTTTGTGTGCAACAATTGTTGACAGTGGAACTGGGGTTGTTACTGCAGGCCTGGATGGAGGTACGGGCTGAGGAGCTAGTTGAAGGATCGCTGGTACCAAGTGGGCGATGGCCGGCGTGGGCGGTCAATCAGGTTGTTTGAGGTGACCTACCCACCATGAGTACTCTGCCCGGCCGGTGCATACAGGGTCTGCATACAAATTCTTCGGTGCGTATGGTGTCACAGGATCGTGTAGGTGCCTTAATGCCTGTGCCTGCTCCCTAGGATTGAGCTTAGGAATGTAAGCTGCAAGTGCAGGGGATAACTCGTGCTGGCAACCAGAAGCAAGTAATGTCAGCATCACTCTCCCCTTCAGTCCCTGCCTTCAGGAATAATGCATAGAGATGCACAAACACCCCCTCTGTCCTAGAAAAGGAAGACATTAGGGCTTTAGACTGAGTGGACACTCTATACTAGTACATGGCACGGATGCACGGTACACACTGGAACTCAGACCGTTGATCAAGTCGTCCCAACTCAGGGGACGCCCACCTTTCTTGGCATGGATATGCAGTGGAAAGAGTGGTGCAAAGTCAATGTACCTAAGTTGGCACCCTTGTTCTGTCTGTTTAAATAGAAAGGATAACTATTCTAGGTGCTTGTGTGTTCAAAATGGAGTGTCTTGGCTCTAATGAATATGTTTCCTGGGATCACCTGTGTACCCTTCTCGTGGAGAGTCAACTGGGAGCAAGGTGCTAAGTCCACAGGAAATGTGGTACCTAAGGATTGATAACTCCTGTGTAGGTACAAGCAATTTCCAGGAAGCTAAAAGCACAAAAATTCTAGTAGAGGCGACCGGTTGAACTGACTGGGGCATATGGGGTGTGTTGCATTGAATACTATGCTGTTTCCCTGTCCTATTGTTTCATGTGTTTCCTGACGGAAGGCTCAGATACAGACGTGTAGCTGGGATGACAGCTAGAATAGCATGGGATTAGTCCTGAAAAGGACTGAGGATAGGATTCCCTTGGAAGGAAGGTTAGCAGGGTTCGTCGTGAAGAGGCACACCTGACTAACGTAGAAGTTGAGTGGTCAGACTACTCGAAAAACAAAGGGGCTTTACTAGCAAACAGTTCAGAGCAGCGGGTGCTGGAGACTGCAGCTAGCAAAGTTGAAGCAGGGTGTTTTCTGAGCAGTGCGTGCTAGACTGGTGGTTTGAATCCTTTCCAGGCGGCTAGCATGTTGGGTGTAAGAGAACTGGTGATAACTGTGCCACCTTTAATACTCCTTCGGGCTACTGCCTGATGCTTCTTGGCTGACATATTGAGGGCACGTGGAGCTAGCCAGGGAGCGTTTAGGGGGGAGGGGGGTCCGAATGCATGACTGAAAACGTGTCAGCGGTGGTTGGCTAGAGGATGGGAAGCAAAGACAAATGAAAATCCTACTAGGAGTGCTGTCTAGCGGCTGGTAAAATAACTCATTGCCTATACGCATAATTACGGTGGGCTGGTGAGTAAAACAATCTACACAGTAGTTAACACACTCAAGTTGAGACAAACAGTAATGTTACTGCAAACTCCCAAGCAAAGCTAAGTGTAGGATGGAGCTAAATTCATTTACTCGATGTTATGTTAATTTATTTACATATTAATGCTACTGTTCTTTTTTGTGTGTTAGTTTCCATTTTTATCTATATTCTTTTCTTGTAGTCCTGTATGAAAATTTATATATTTCATATTTATTTAATTAAATTCGTTCATAGAATACAAGAAACACTTTATACACAAAACGTAATAGTTTGTTGTTAGATGATCTGTTACTTAAGCTCAATTGAACATTTTTTGAATTGTTATAGAACATCTTCATGAATGAAGCAGTACTCTTATTTCTGTATGTATACTACGCTGTCAGATATTATTATTTATCAATTTCGTCATGCCTCAGGATTTACAAGAACTCAACTGATCATACTTCCCTTGGCAATTTCTCATTTTAAAAAATAGGTCAAAAATATATGTTCTACCTATAGTCCGTCTATTCCGGAAAGGTGTAATTACTCTTAAAAGAGTAGCTGAAGCTTGCATACAGAATGTGTACGTAAATGCAATAGTTTACATATTAAATATTCTGTTGGGTGCCTTTATTACTGTATGTACTGTCCGCGTGCCACCTCTGAAACCGCGGAGTATGAGGAAAGGTGAAGGCAAGACTGTGAGTCACAGCGGGGAGTGGGAAGCGTGGTCACACATGTACTATCCACAGTAACGTATTTAGCTCCGAAGTGACGTGAACATTGCAGCCGCGAGTGTTATGTCTGTCCGGAAGAAAAACACAGTTGTGCAATTTGAGGGCCGGAGAAAAAGTAAGATGAAGGGCGAGACAAAAACTTTATGCTCTCACAGTAAACCAGGCGACAGCAAGAGCTGCAGGCTACGCTGGAGTATCGCAGACATTAATTAAAAAGATACGGCAGGAACAGAAATAATTATGTAACAATGGGGAGGGCGGTAACTTGCACACGCCGGGTAAACAACGGAAAACTAGGCCAGGACATACTGTCGTGAATATTGATAACTTTGATCTATGTGTAATTCGGCGGACAATTCAGGATTTTTATATTCAGGAAAAACATGTACCTACCATTGCAAAATTACTGCCCGTGGTAAAGGAGAAAATAGACTTTCTGTGGTCACATACTTTGTTGCATAAGGTGGTAAAACAATTAGATTTTCAGCAGAAAAATTGCAAAGCCACAGGAAGATGCTAATTGAGAGACCTCATATCGTATCTTGTCGCCACGACTATCTAGTTGCAATGAAATAGCACAGACAAGGTGGGAAACAAATTAGCTACATAGACTAGACATGGATAGACGGTAATTTAACATTTGGTAAATGTTGGCAACATGAAGAAGTGTTTGGCATACAAGCTAATGTGAATTCGGGTAACTGATTAATTGTAGTACACGCTGAGGGTATTAACGGATTTATCGAAAATGCTCTCCTTGTCTATAAAGCCGGCACTGCCAGTGGCGACTATCACGGCCAAATGAACAGTGTTAATTTCATAAAGTGGGTTACTGAGAAGTTTGCTCCTAACCTCCCGCAGTCATCTGTAGTAGTGTTAGATAATGCACTGTATCATTGCACACATAATTACAAGCCACCTACAAAGTACTCTGGGAAAGCAGGTGTGTTAACATGGTTAACGAACAAAGTCATAACTTGTCACATGTCGATGCAGAATGAGGAGCTTTACAAATTGGTGGAACATGCAAAACCTAAAGAGAAAGTGTTCAAATTCGACATGCATCTGACATCTTTGGGACGTACCGTGGTCCGGCTTCTCCTATACATGTGCGACCTGAACGCTATTGAGCTCACTTGGGTGAAGGTGAAGAGGGTAGTCCGCAAAGGAAAGGAAACCGGAGATATCTCTTCAGAAGCTCCGAGAGATTACTATTAAAGAAATAGACCATGTAACCAAGACTGACTGGGAAGGGTACTGTGGTCTCGTACAGAAGCTCGAGACTGAATACTGGGAAAAAGACGGTGTTGTGTCAGATGTAATTGACAGTATCGTTGCATATCTTGACAATAGTAGTGATTCCTTCAGTGCATCAGGTGCGTGCAGTTCAAGCAGTGAACAAGAAAATCCAGGTTGACCATTAGCGACCCTGCTGCCTTGAGTTGACTGAATGTTTTCTTTGTACAATAGTATCGTCGTATAGCGTGGCCGGCTTATCGTTCCAAAGTCGCATTCCTGCCAGGGTTTCAGAGGTGTCTCACGGACAGTAATATTATCACATTAAACTCAAGCATGTCATTTCGAAGTATACATATAGCTAAGCTAGTAAACTTTAAATAAGAGAAAAAAAACTAATTCATGCATTCTACTATAAGTACTGGATAGAAAAAGACTGAATATAAAAATAATCATATATATATAATTAAATAAAAATAGACAAAATTATTTTGAAAGAAAATTTATACAGATTGTGACATACTTTAGAAATACCAATGTACTTAATCCTTCCTTACAAAACATATCTTAGAATGGGGAAAAATAAAAATGAAGTACATGTTCTTACTGTTGGCAAATACGTAGCTTGGTCACCAATAAAAACAAAGGTTCATCATAACTGTTAAAATATTTTAAGAAGTTAGATTTGCAGGGCTAGCAGTCTGCAGAACATTATTGATTGATTATTTTTCTAATTCTCAATCCACTGTTGAAACAGAATATCAGTTTAAAAAAGTACACCAAATCTAATTTATGTAGAGCGTACAGAAAATGAATATAACTATTTTGACCTTTACATCACAGAATCAAAGTCAACTGCATCAGACAGCCCCATTCTTTCAGGGCCACAAGAGGTAGCGACACTTTAGCAATACCGTATTTCAACATGTATAGGCAGCACATTAAAAAAAATGACTTCAAAAAGTGGGGTATGGCTTATTTTACAGATATTGACATTAAGAAAAATTATCCGCAAATTATGTTTAGAAGTTTGCCCATATACAGTACATTTTAATGTTTTAACATAGTTTCTAAGGAAATAAAAAAAAGACCAAATAAATGGCTTTTCACGCATGCAATAATTTTTTCACTCACATTCATAAACAAAATAACCTTCATGCTGCGCATATAAAATGTAAACATGTTGGAGCTTGGCCATAGATGCCGCAAGTGCGCATTGATAGACACTATTTTGTGTAACATGTTACCAATGTTTTATGTTCTCAAATCATGTTACTGTCTGTGGAATAGTAATAATGTGGCATATATTTGTAAACATTGCAGCATAATACAAATTTTCTGTAACAAATTTTTTGTAGAGGAGAAATGAATTGGGAATTTATTGTGTTTGTACGTAATCGTGTCTTAACAATATTCACAGGAATGCAAAAAATTCAGTGCGGCCTATACTGGAAATATTAATTATCCCTAATTTTTCATCAAAAACTTCTGGTGCGGCCTATACTGTACATGCTCAAATATGGTATGTGTAAACCTCTCATCCTGCTTTATCTCTCCATGACAGCAAAAACTCAGGAAATCTATGTTTTCACATAAAATAAAAATATCTGCTGGAATATCTCTTCCCGAAAAATATCGTAGATCTTACTTTCAGGTACAGTTAAAATTTAATGGAAAATATTAACCAGCAAGGAGAATGAAAACTATTTTCCTACAAGAAAATAAAATCTATGAGATTACTTCACAACATTTGAATAAATTCAAAATTCATTAAGACTTTGCAAGGCTGTCCTTACGTTAAAATTACAATAAATATATTTACATTATTACTAACTAGGCTAGATATTTAAAACATTAATTCGGTAAACTGTAAAAAAATTTAGAATGTAGGTTAGTTATTCACATTATTATGTTTACAATAGTAACAGGGCCAGAGTTAAAGACAAATCTCCAAGTTCTGGAAAATTCATTACTGAATGACAGTAAATAAATTGAGTGCGGAGAACTACCCAAAAGTACCACATGTTTACATTTGTAAGTGCATGTGTGTGGTTTCAGTCTATCTATTTTCAATGAGAGGTTTTGATATCTGCAACAAATTTTTCATAATTTGTACTTTGTCGTAAAGAAATGCATTATCCAGATACTGGAAAACTTGCTTCTCATTCTGACTGTTACAAACAATATAGGACTGTGTCATATGCACTTTTAAGGATGGTTACACCCTCTCGCAATAAGGCAATAGACTTAGGCCACAGGTTGCTTATATATACATATATACACATACATGAGGTATATACGTGTGTGTATGTGTGTGTGTGTATGTGTGTGTCTATTGATGTGTGACAGTCCCGGCTGCCACTCCCCTCACCCCTAGGTAATTTGGGCGATGCTAGGCGAGTCACATCTAATCTCCTTAATTCGGTCCGGGGCGCAGGTGCCCGCCCGGTGTATAATACGGGCCTCATAAGTCAACGGCTGGGCACAAAGTCAGGCCCTACGACCTTGACCCCCCTACGAGGTACCGGCTTGGGTAGTGGCGCAGCAATTCGCGAGGTGGCGTGGGGTTGGCGGGTACCTGCGTCTTAGCACCGACTGGTGTTCCGCTTGACTGGGGTGATCTCCTCTGGTACGGGTGCTTCTGGCTGTGGTTCGGGTTTGTCTGCCTGTTTGATGCCAAAGAGTGCCTCCTGCACTACCGGATGGTATCCCTCCACGACCCTAGTGGGTGGCTCGAACAATCCGACAGGAACGTCTGCAACTGGTATGATGAGGCAGCATTGAAGTGCCGCTTGTTCCCGTGGACTGAGTAACCTGTACCCGCTAGGAAGGATACGTACTCCCTGGGATAGCTTAGCAATTGCTCTCGCCTTTCTGGCCCGTCTCTCAACTCCACCTCTGTGGGTGTACGGCATGAGGTATAGATCAGAGCAGCAGGATTTGGGCAGCTGACGTGTCAGTGTGTGGGTGTCCCGTGGGAGTAGACTTCCCTGCACCAGACTGCAGCCCTCTCTGCACCACTAGGGGAGCGATGAGAGTTGGGCACCTGGTTGGCAAGTCCAATCCACCAGGAGCGTACCTAATGTTGTGGCTCTACCATTCCTTCCATATGGTGCAAGGAACGGGTGGCCTTCCAACAGTGGTATGGTGAAGGTCCAGGGGTCAATGGTCTCTCTGAACTCGAAGAACCCTTCCTCGGCACCACAGAGGGCACGATGAGGACTTTGAGCTGACAAGCCAATTTCCACGAGACGGTATCCTAATGTCGTGGCTCTACTGTTCCTCCTACAATGTACAAGGAATGGGTGGCCTTCCAAGGATGTACTTGTTCTGTTGTGCAGTGTCCGTCGGCAGAATCAAAACCCGGTCTCCTGCCAAGTCCTGCAGCCCCGATTTGACACAGGAAGGAGCTTGGAGTGAAAGCTGAGATGACTGGTAAGAACAGTGTTTATTTACCGAAGTGAAATAAACACTGCTGGCAGAGGTGCTAACTCCTAATTCCCCCACGGAGTATACGGAAAGTTAAACACCCTGTCGTTAAACAGGGGAAGGTGCCCTGTGCAAAGCTGGATTAGGCAGTTACTTAATGCGTTTTTTCTCGAGGCAAGCTCTAATCTCAGGTGACTGTCCGTAATGTCCGTAAGGGATCGAACGTGTCTAATTGTAACTTCCTGACGTCCGCCGGATCTTCCTTAGGATCTGCTGGAGAGGAACTTCAGCCCTACGAAAAGAGCGATGAAGCTTAGGAGAGGCCTCTGCACCAGTAACTGGAGCGGTGAGAGCTCAGGAAGCAATCAAGTGCTTAGAAGAACTCCGATCGGAAAGCTTGGCTGCCAGCCCTTTTATACTTCTCGGCCATCCCTTTTTCTGCTGGCATAGTGCGTTTGGGGAGGGGGCACAGCAGGTGCGAGCCCGGCATCTGTATTCTTCGAGCGGGCGGCGTACTGAAGAGTGCCAGGATCTACGTCTCTTGTCTGTGGCGGTATCTAGCGGTGCACTGCGGTACTTGCCACGGACCTCTTGCATATTCTCGGTTGTTCACTGGGTGAAATAATTATCAATGGTATACCTGTCCCTGCCCGGTAGGTAATACAATCTTGCAGACTTCGGTGGCAGCAACATGACTCGTGGAAGAGCTGTCAGGGGTGTAGTTGACTGATGAGTAGCAGTTATTTATTATGTTAGGAAAGACGTCGTGCATCTGTGTGTGTGTGGGTGTTTGTTTGTTTGTGTGTTTATATAATATATATATATATATATATATATATATATATAATTTATATATTATATATATATAATTAGGGATGTCATGGTCGATATCTCGTTACCCTCAATTATTACAGGTATCGAAAAATCGAGAATCAGATGTTTAATTCAAAATCCTCGTCCACTTTCACATAATTTTTTGAGGTTATGTTGCACAGCAACATGGCTTTGGTTTTTCAAATAGGCTTAACCTGTACTGAACTTTTGTGCATTAACCGGTATTAACAATTCAATTATGGTTTGACTATGAAATAATTAAGATATTACAGTAGAACCTCGATTATTGGTGCTAATACAGAGGAAGAGATAGTCGGCTAATCGAAACTCGCGATAAATGAGTAGTTTTTCCTTGATGGCTGTCATGTGGCAGGCGGTTATTATCAATATTTGGCTGCTTCAATTCACTCCGACGTCACTGTATGTGCTATGCAGCGTGGCTTTAATGGAAAAACTACATGCATTCTTTTTTGTGTACTTTCTGACATGATTCAGTACGTGTGTACTGTTGCAAGAATGCTACAAATGCACGTGGAAATCTACGGTACAATATCTAAACCTGTAAATGACCGCATAGACAAAATACTAAAACAAACTGATAGATACGGATGAAAGACCACCGCCGCACACGCGGAAACTGTTGGGGATAGCACTTTGTTGTGCATAAGTGTTGCGATCAGCGTTAGTTGATAAGCTGCCCCTCTGGAGGAAGTCAACGTCTGTCTGCAACCAGATGTTGTTTGTACATAAGAACCCTCATTAGCGGCAGGCTCCTAGAGATCCGAGTCACTGATGCGGAACATGCATTGGGTTTTAGTCTGTTGCGCTATAGTTTTTAGTAGTGGGAGCAAAATGATCCTGGACCAGGATCCTTAATAATACCCGCTATCCTAGTATAATTTTTCGGAATTTTTATTTGTTTACGTATTATTTAACTGTATATTAGATGAAGAACCGTTACATTTTTTGTACCAAATATATTTTCTGTTTTTGGCATTTTCGTTTTTTGATGTTGAAATTTAAAGCAATTTTCTTTTCATGTTTACCTTTACCAAAAATATCAGTTTCTTTTTTCTCAGAGTGGGTAATGTTATTTTCAATGTACTGACGATTTTATTTACATAGACGTGCAGAAAAGTCAAACAATGTATGGAATTATTTTTCTTTCATTTGACATAAATTACGCAAATTACTCATTTTGGAGTTTGTGTTCGGCAAAAATTTGACGAGGTAGGGTCAGTTGCACTACTAGTTACATGAGAAAAATTTTATGCAAATACGAAAAGTACAAGAAAATTCCCAATAATTATGATTCAGGAGATCTTTTGGACAAATATGCGTGTAGCAGTAAGTCATTTTGTCCCTGCAACTTAAAATGTCTGGTAGAAGCATTTTCATTTAGCAATGCAAAATCAAAGGTTACTTGTATTTGTTTCATTTCTGAAATGGCATCAATATTTGTGTGCATATTGGTTAGCTTCATAAGTTGACCTAAAATATTCCATTTAGAAGTTGAGAACATTTGTTTAGCTTTTTTGTATAATTCTGTGTATATTCATTTCAAATAAATCATATATTCATAAAAAATACTGATATGAACTTGTTAGGCCTAATTAGATTAAGTCTGAATGTTACATAAATATAGGATATTCCTGTAACTGTCGTCATATTTTTGTTTGTTTAATTTGAAATATAAAACAAAATTTCAAAAGGATACATTAACTGTGGGCACATGTTGATAATCACTATATCTTAATTTATGGTATCAGAATCGAGGTGGAATTGAGTGAAAGATTTTGCAGTTGGAATCAAGAATCGAGATCAAGAAAAGTTGATATTTTGACATCCCTAACATATATATAAATAAATATATATGTATATACACTATTGACCAAAAAGTAATTGGACACCTATCCACAATGTTTGCTTGGTAGTTGTCACCCTGTTAGAATCTCGTAGGGCCACATCTTGCGGCTATAACAGCAGCCATCCTGTCTTGCATACTCTGTACGAGTGTTTGCAGGAGATCCACGGGGATTCGTCACCATTCCTCTTGCAGCCATTCCATGAGTTGAGCAATGGATTTTGGCCATGCTTGACAAGTCCTCACCTGGCGATCCAATTTGTCCCAAAGATGTTCTATAGGGTTGAGGTCGGGGCTCTGGGCAGGCCAGGCCAATCTGCGAACATTGTTGTCTGTGTCCCACTGCATAGTAGCCCTTGAATCATGTCACCTGGCATTGCCATCCTGGAAGTAACACGGGTCCATTCCGTAAAAATGCCACAATGTTGGGAGCATTTCATTATCCAGAATGTTACAATAGGCCTTGTTCATGCTACCATGGATAAACATAAGCGGTCCTACTCCAAAGGCTGTGAAACAGCCCCACACCATCACTTCGCCACCACCAAATTTCTTAGTTGGCACTATACACTCCGGCAGAAGCCGTTCCCTGGGTAGATGCCATACCCATACATGTCCTTCAGACCAGAATAATGTAAACCTCGACTCATCACTCTACAGAACAGATTTCCACTGCTCCAGTGTCTAGTTGCGAGGGTCCAAAGAACACCCGAGTCTCCGAGCTTTATTGCTTGTCGTGATATGGGGCTTATGTGCAACTGCTCTTCCGAAATATCCAAGTCGGTGGGCCTCTACGCAATGTTCCAATGAAAACTGATACTCCTGTTGCTGTATGAAACTCCTGTCGGATGGTAGCCATGGGTTGTGCCCTATATTTGACAATTTCACGTTTCAGGGTTCTGTGATTTTGTCGATCAAGATTGGAGGTCACCCAGAATGTGCAGCATTGGCACAATGCCCTTTGACCTTCCACTTATGCAGGACGAATGTGACCTTCCATTTGGGCCTCTTTACCTTCCGTGCAACCGCCCAGCTAGACAGCCCACTGAAATTAAAAGGAGGTTAAAATAATATTTTAACTGTAATCGATTCTTACCGGTCGTTCCCAACACATCACTGCGCTCGCTATTAAGTAATATTTTTAAAAAAATATTGCAAATTATAGAAAATATTAAGGTAAAGATTCATTTATTCAGTAATTCAGTACTCTAAAGTTAACCACAGTGTTATATAGTTGTGGAATACAGGTTATTGAAAAAATAGGTGACATGTTATGCCTAGAGTGTTTTTTCAAAGATTGATTTTCGTAAGTTGCTTCCAATCGGGAACGGAATATATATATATATATATATATATATATATATATATATGGCCTATTATTTGTTGAATCACCTGAGGAAGTTCCCCTGTATAGTTGGTATTCATCCTCTTTATAGCAGGAAGTATATATTGAACATGATTAGATTGGAATTTCGTAACCACCAATAATTTCAGTGTTTCCACCAAAATTCCTTTATGGGATGTTTCGTAAAGATTTGAGGGATTACAAACTTTTACTGAACGTACATTAATGAAAACAGTGCAGAATGAATGTGGAATTCAGAACAGTATTTTGCAACACCTTAAAATGTTCAATGGTTGCACCACAGGTGACACTGCATACATCCACATAATATAGTTTTTTTTACCATACTCGCATCAACATGGGCATATCAATACTGCCTACCACAGCGACAATAAACTTTCTTAGGTCTGTGACATTACATGGCAATGGTGGGGTGTCTCCAAAAAAAATCCACAGTGCAAGGTTCAGTGAACTTGTGGTCCGGAGGGGGGTGGGGGGGACATGATTTGGTGCCGACTTCGTGGTGTGTAATTCCGAAACACAGAATGAAGTCTCAACATGTGTCGCAGCTATATTGCAACACTATGGAATGCCAGCTCAATATCACGCTGGCATCATTGTGAGCAAGGCAAGACTGTGAACTTGCAGCGTAGCATAACATAAAAAAAACTGTCAGAGTTCCTCGTTCATTGGGCACTGTTGTCATTAATGCAAAATGTTGTTTGGTTGCAATAAATCTTTTTAATCCTTCAAGTTGACGCATAACGTCTTTCCAACAATGATGTTATGACTTGACCTCATCAGTAAGTAAATCTTGCTACGTGATTCTAATGAACTTTTCATTGTTACCACACATCACAGGACTCAATATTGTACTGTCTGCACGGCTCAAGAATGGATGTTTCAGCCCGAGATTGTATTATTCACCATCTGTAGAGGCTATATATCTAAGGCACTGAGTACTACAGCACGCCATTAGTTGGCTCCACTAGTATGATTTTCTGCATCTCGATTCTCCAAGCTGGCCGGTGATGTCACACCTTGAAGAAGCGGTACCACAGCTACCCTCTCTCCGTCACCTCTATCCAGCTGACTGAATGGGAAGGAGCTGCCAAAGTATAAATAGCGGCGCTTGCCAGGGAATTCATCCAGCCTGCTCGCCTCTCTAACCTACCCTCCTTCTCCGCATTTGTTCCGAAGATCAACCTATTGCCAACATCATCCACACACCCAGACACTCCATCCGCTAATGGGCAACACGTGCGTAGGAAGTAGTACTAGGTTGTTATTTTCATAACGCTCGTTTATGCTGCCATTGTTAGCTTAGGACCAGGTTGCCTCTACCTGGCTCAGCATAGGTTAATCTTCCTTAAGTTCTTACCAACATTAGGAGGTAATGAGACACCACACCGTTTACTTCCCGTTAAATGTAATAAACAGGAGTTCTACATACTCTAGCATATCCTTTACCGTAGCTGTAACACCTCTCGCAGTGGTCCTCATGCCAGTCAAGGGATTTGTGGGTGACCGGGATAATTACTTATACGAGTCACACACCAGTTGAGTACCCACATGCATATTGAATGGCCACCCTTCCTGTGCTCCCAATGTACAGAACTGTAGAGTCCCGGCACTAGGTACTCAATATCTTGAGGCCAGCTTGCCTGCTCAGTAGCATACTCTTGACCGTGTTTTGAGGCTGGAGTTAGTAGTCTCCGAGTCTGGGTACATTGTTCCCTCCCGAGACTCGCCCATGTGCAGGGACTGTCAATGGTGTGGCCTAACTCTCAGTCCTCACCGCGTTTCGATGCCTAGTGCTCAGAAAAGGAGACCCCATAAATTGCCTACAGTCACTTCACGGACACGAGTGTGTTATTCTGACCAGATGCCGACCGACACAACGTTTGAGACACTACCTGTAAATCAGCCTGGCTTATGCTCATGCCAGCCAGAGTCAACCCAGGCTAAACTTCAGTATCATGTTCGCGCTGCCCAGGTATACCGCTTCAAGCCAATCCTCTAAAATTCAAGGTCACTCTCACTGAGTCGGACTTCGTGCCCTGCCGAAAACTACCAGGCCTGTCCTCTACACTGGACGTGGCACCAGTACCACATAGAAACTGACATATACAGAATGCCCATCAAAGGGTGCACCTGACCTTGTACCCGAACAAAAACTCCCTATTGCATAGTGGCGTTCTCTACTGCCCAAAGGGCGTGATATATCAGTCTTTATGAAACACTGTGCATAAACAATGCTAAAAATAGTAGATTTTTTTTGTCTTGGAATATTTTTATCTTTCAGTGTGATTTGGGCTACATTAACTGTATCATATTATTATGAAAACTATATTTAAAAAAAAAAAAAAAAAACAGAATAATTATAAATTCCGTGGGCAGGCTGTATTTTTGAATATTTGCCAAAAACTAAATCCAGCCAAGTTTTTTGTTACCCACTATTATATAGTTACAGGTGTCCACCCGCAGGGAAAACAGGGTAAAGGAAAAGTTGGGGAATTTCGTGTTACAGGAGAAAGGTCTGGGAATTTTTTAATCAGTCAGGGGAAAATGTAAATAATTTGTTACCTTGCAAAAGTTTTTAGTTGTGTGAATACCGGGTAATGTAATTATAAGTGTATGCGAGTTAAAATTTTAGTATTTAAGTCTATGAACTGGCAATAATACATTTTTGCCAAGTCACATAGGGCATATATGTACATAATTAATTATTTTTGTGTGCAGTCAATAGCAAATACTGCGAGAATTGTACACAGACTGAATAAAATGTTGGTCCTGTTTGCTTGCTCTGGTGTAATGTAATTTGATTCTGCTTTACTGATAGCATATTTGTTCTGTCAGTAGCGGATAAATATAGTATTCGACAGTTTTGGTCCTGAAAATAGTTGGGTCAGGAAACGTAGTCAGGTTCTGCATGGAAAACATTGTAAAGTCAGGGAACTCCAAAATGGAATTTCGGTGGACATCTTATAATAGCAATGCATGGATGGACACATGACGTTGCTCTAAACAAAACTGTGATCGCCATGGTATGCCAGGCTAGCTTTTATTAGTATGTGTATAAGCACAATTATTACCAAAGAGTGACAATAAATTTTAAAAACTCACATTGTTTTCGCAGACATCTGGCTGCACTGCATTTACTATCTTTCTGCTTGCTTGAGGGTGCAGAGTATGGGGAAAGAGAAAGACAAAATGGTGGTTCACAAAGGGGACTTCGAAGCATGTTCATGCGTGTACTGTTTGCAGCGATGCATTTAGCCTGAAATTGTCATGTACCACATAGCTGAAACTTCTATGTCCGTTCTCAAGAAAAAAATGCTTTTGTGCAATTTGAGGGTCATAATAATTGCAGCATGTGATGGAGCGGGTAAAAATTAAGGTTTTACCATACTTTCACAGTAAACCATGGGACATTATGAACTGCTCATTATACTGGAGTGTCAGAGTTGTCTATTGAAAAAAATATTTAATTGATAAGGTTTTTGATAACAGTAACAAGGGCAGTAGCTTATTCACTGTTGGCAATAGATAAAAACCTATGCCAGCACACACTACCACGAACATTAGTAAGTAATGACTTTAGTAGATGAGTAATTCATCAGACTAATGATTAGTTTTATGTTAATGAAAAACGTGTCTCTCCCATGTTAGAACTACTACTTTTGATCAAGAACAAAGTACACTTTTTCTTGGTCACACTCTTCATTACTGAAGATAGTAAAAAAGAACGGTTTTCGAACAAAAATATTCAAATTGCAGAACATATTGAAAAATCTCTTATAGTTTGGAATCATGACACTAGTTGCAGTCTTGGACAAATTGGGAAATAAATTTTCTAAATTTCATGGAATATAATTAGATAGTAAATTTAATTTTTGAGAAGTGGTCTAAAGATAAGGAAGTGTTAGAAATACTTGTCAAAGTGAAATTGGGCAATAGATTAGAGGTTCATGCTTAGAGTTTGAGAGGGATTTTTAGAAAATGCTGCCCTCACGTATTAAACCAGAACAACCAGTGATGACTACCATAGTCAAATAATCTGATCGTGCAAATATTTGATTTACGAAAACAAAACTAATAAGTACTTCTACTTATGGAGAAATGCGTTACACAACCTTGTAGGGTTTTTTTTCTTTCTTCTTGCCCTGGCCTAAAAATAAAGGTATTTTTTGAGTTTTGCTTTATTCTTCGATTTTGGAGAATTTTTGTGATATTAATTTTCCTATTGTTTTATATGTTAATTAAAGCATCAAATAGTACATCGTGCTAGTGTTTAAGCATTGTGTAATACATTTACTGTTATTTTCGTAACTGTTAACGTGAAGTTCAGTTTGACATTATGTTTTTCACTTATTTACAATTTCCCCTATTTACACTTCCCTGAATTACACCATATTCAGCTTTACCCTTGAAAAGTGTGATACAAGGATTCCACTGTACTAACAGGATGATGTTATTAGAAGTATTCCTATGCATGGGTTCTACAAAATCAATAGAAAATTTTGGCAGTGTTCTTTTTGCTGTTTAGGCTGTCAAAAAATCCAACTGTGTGATCTGAGCTGGTTTTCATGTAGTGCCCAACTGACACGTTTTGACTTTCTGATAGCTCAGTAGTTTATATGCCAAGGTGTCTGCCTATTGGGGAAATAATGACAATATTAAAACACAGTTGGTCTCAATATACCGTATATACCCAATTCCAAGACGACCTCTTATCTGAGATTACTCCCCTGTGCATGTTTGAGTTTTTAGGGAAAATAATTGTTTATTGCATTTTCTTTAAGTCTTTTTTTTTGTATTTCATGAACCAGCCATTTTTTGGTCCACTAAACTATTTTCTACTCTATTTACAACTTCTCAATTTTTCACATTGATTTTTCCATCGCCTCGCATTTACTTCAGACACGCCGTACTTTAGCACAGCAGCATAATTGTTTGTACAGCGTAATTAAGAACCATCATCTTAAGTTTTTGTCGTAACTTGCCCTTTCATTTTTACAGGAATTGCTTGTAGAACCTCTAGTTTCCATGTGGTCAGCCATTTTAACAGTAAATGTGTGTTAATAACTGCATATAAATAACAGAACTCGCACAACTGGTCAATAACAAAATCTGTGTATAAGTACTGTACAATTGATAATATTTGTTTAGGTCTACTCAGGATGTTTTGACCAGGTAGATGCCATTTTGTGCTGCACTACAATTAATTTAAAAAAACATACCTCTAAGTAAGTGACTACTGCACACTCCAAAAATTTGTCACTTCAAAATCTATGTATCTTAATCTTACAGCAACCCCTACATTTTGAAAAGTAAATTATGGTAAAAAACATTGTCGTAGATTCGGGTATATATGGTACTATGCAAGACGTGTTTCTGGTTATTTCGTTATTTTATAATCCATGACACCCGTGGACAAAGAATACGGTTTTTATTCAGTATCTGAGTTCTAATTTTGTATAACCTGATTCAACTTTGGATCTTGTTCTTAACTTACAATGTTTTTTAAAAGCTATTGGGAATTCCATAGAAAAGTTACAGTTTGGAAAAGTTCTAGATGCATCAGATAAATTTGTTTCTTCAAGTCTACATGAGAGTGTATCAGTATCAAAATTTTCTCTTTTCCTGTTATGTTGAACCTTAACTTTAATGTTGATTCACATTACCCAATGTCATATTTTTGCCCAACTGCCAAAAGTGAGTTAAAAGCCATGAAAAAGTTAGATTATAAATCTCCAGAAGGTACTCTGCATGCTCAAGATACTGGTGGAATATTACAGTCCCAAATACCATGGCCAAACACTCCTAGTTCGTAGATGGTCGACAACTGAGGAGTTAGCATTTGTGATGCAAAAGCAATAAGTAGACACAAGATTATGTGGTGAATAGCAATAGAATCGAAATAACACCTAAATGAATATTAATACACCGCCAAACACCAAAATAAAAGTTATTGCACCATTTAACACTGAAATTTAAAACACAAAATTAATTTAAATTTAGTCAAAATATATAGTTTCATCTGTGAAACCATGACCAACAATTTGTGCCAAAATACTATGTAGAAACCAGGTGATAAGAAGTATTTTCAGATGATGAGAAAAAAATTTAATTTTTGGTGTTATTTTGAGTGAGGGATTAACAGCAGTAGTGTGTGGATAATATTATATTGATAATTTAAATGTAATGAGAATAAAAATTTCAAGGTAAATATAAAAAAATTTATATTTCCACGTGAGATGTGGTTTTTTTTTTTTTTTTTTTTCTTGTTTACTTTCTCTTCTTCTTCCATATTGAAGATTGAAGACTTGTGGCCCAGATGGTTCTATGGCAAGGACCCAGAGACCAACACCTAAATGTAACATGCATTGTGGCTAAGGCCAGCAAAGTTATATCTGCAATGTTTCCTTTAAGAATTTTGGAGCCACTCTTCCTCTAGTACCTACAATGAAACTAATAAATAGAACAAAAATATATTGTGCGAATCTAGTCTATTTATCTCGTACTTTGAACAGGGGAGTGAAGTGTTTAATGCAAGGCTAGGCAAAGCATCATAATATATAAGAAAATGAAGAGAAACCTACATACTATGTTACAAACTAAGTTAACTCTTATTGAGTTAATTGTGACATTGTACAGTTATATCAAACATTGACACAAGTGTAGTGAGTGTAATGTATAATGTTACAAAAATCTTGCTATCGAAGAGTAAAAAAATTAAGACCTGAAGTGGATTTAACTTGTGTAAATTCCTTTTGTAGAGTGTAAACCATAAATGTTAGTTATGAATGCATTGAAAATTATAAAGTGATACATTTGTAAAACTTTCAATATCTGAGTTTGATGGTACAAATGGGGTCATGTTGCAGCCAGTTATACCATTACCAGATAAGGTACCCACGGTAACGGGAGAGGAGGATGAAATTGTGGTGTACTGCCACAGGGCTAAATTGTATCGATTTGTCGAAGGTGAATGGAAGGACAGAGGTGTAGGTGATTTCAAAGTTTTGAAGCACAAAACTACCCATAAAGTCAGGTAAGTCATACTATAATACTAATTACATTTTTGCGTAATGTTGGCTGCACATGTTAACTGTTCACAATGTTTTAGGTGTTTTCAAATGTTCATTTCTTTCCCAGCATTTCACATTCATTATTATTTTATAGGCTGTTCACCTTCAAGTGAACACTTTTTTATGGCCTTTCTTAAAAGTTCCTTTCGTCTTATTTGTATACTTACACCTATTATTACTAAAAAAAAATGGTTATGTGACTATTAAACACGGTGTATACAGCATACATATAGTTCTCTAAAGTTAATGCCTGAGGCCACAATAACATATAATTTTTGGTTAATATGCCTGCCTTGGTATCTTAAAAAGTGCTCACTTTACCATGAATAGCATTTACAACTTTGTACATTGAACGTTTTAATGATGTTTGTTGAATCACAATTGACTCATAAGTAATGAGTACTGGAAATTAAATGAGGTATGTAAGGTAACTTGGTAATTTTTAACTAGGGATGGTGCAAATCCATATTTTTCTCAAATCCACACTTGAATCCTTGTCTGAGTGTACAGATTCCGGAACCAAAATCTTTAATTCTATGATTTTCCATGTGCTATTTTTACACCGCAAACAAAACACTGGGCTTTTGTGCTGTCATTTTTATCCAAAATAAAATGTTCCCAAGTCTGACATTGCTTTCGCAATTTGGCTCATGGTATTATACTGCTCAATCTTAATATACGGAAAACCTACCCTAACTTCAAGTCCAATTTTTGTTTATTTACGCTAAAGTTAAATCAGAAAAAAAATAATAATACAACATTTTCTCGCACAACAATCTGTAACCCTCCAAAAACCCTTTTCACCATAGTTTGAGAAGATGAGGCGTATCAGTTTTCAATAAATACATAATTTAAAAGTCTTGGAAGTGAAGCCCTAATTTCATATATTCGAGTTTCCATTTAACAAAAACAAAGTGAAAAAATTTGTAAAAGCACAGTTTTCTAAACAATTTTCACCTTGGTGAAGTTGGATTCCAGAGTGTATGTGAGATAGCAAACGTGTGAATAATTAGCTTTTCGTCAAAGATATGTGCATTGGCCAATGTTCTTATGTTGGCAGTGCAAATATAAAATGTTTGATTTTCTTGCTCCAAAATTAATTTGTTTTCACAAATAGGAAATGTTTAAATGACGTTTGCATGCAGACATTGGGAGTGTTCGCTGGGAAACACAAACATCGACCGACTCTGGATATTTCACATGTAAAAATTTGTAGTTTGGTGTAAAATGGACAAAATCTATAAACGAAAATATATTGCTGCATGCGTTTTCAGTCGTCAAAGTGTATTTAGAGTGATGAGAGTAATTTTTTTGTACCGATATATTTTTAAGCATTACATAGCACAGAAATGGGTGTTTTATTTACTTTTTTTTCTTTTTACAAGATTACCACTTTTTTTAAACACTAACTGGCTACAAGCATATGAAAACTAGCAACTGTATTGTTACTACTGTTTGGGATTTTATATGTATTTTCAATTTTTTATCTAGTGTAATGTTTCCTCACTTAATTTTTGCAATTGGTGCTTTTTGCTGTGAATTTCCTCTAGAGTATGAGATAATCTTGTGGTAAAATACTGCATTTACAGTAAGTGTAAATATATACTTGTGAAAATGTTGTGTGTTCCATATGTCTTTTGAAAAATTTAGTTTAACCCAATTTTGTGTCATTTTAATATTCTGACACACAACCTAAGCCTGTTTGAAAAACCTAACTTCACGACTGCACCGATTCTTTGAATACCTAATATTTTAATGGGTTCAACACATCTTAGACTTGGTCACCCCATCCCTGTTTATACCTCATGCATATTACTGACAGTGTGCAAAGTTGTTAACATCACTATCCAATTTTGTTGGTGCTTATTGCTATTGAACAAGTTAGTGTAGAGAAACTGATTTGAATAAACAGTTAAACTATATCAATGCCTTCAAACCCCAGCTGTGGTCACCTCACTCCCATGTAGATTCATTGGTGGATGACAAAATGTAAGGAGGATATGCACATAAGATACTTGGGCTTTCATTTCATATAGGACTGAGCTAGTGACCCATTCCACAGAGCATACAGCATAGTGTAAATGTGCATACCAACTCCTTTACAGCTGGTACTATGCCAACAGTCACAGAGTAGTAGTCCACAGCAACCATTTATAAAAACATGCAGATTCTTTGACCATTAATCAGTTTTGTGAATTTAGCTTCCACTTATATATTTCAAAAGTCTATAAATTTCTTTTCCTTCTTCCCTGCCCCATTTTTGCACAATTAGATTGAAACATTTATACATTAAAATATCAATGAAACTTTAGTATCCAGGATTTTTGCAGCAATGGCTACTTTAATGTAGATTGTGGAATTCTGGCATTTGACAGGCTAGTAATGCGGAGAGATCAGGTGCTGAAGCTGTGCATGAACCACCACCTCACCCCAGAACTGAAGTTCGCTGCCAAGGATGAGAAGTCGTGGATGTGGTGTGCTCCAGACTTTGCAGAGGGACATGTGACGAATGAGAAGTTTGCTCTTCGTTTCAAAACCAAGGAGATTGCAGAGGAGTTTAGGGAGGTCATCTGCAAGACTCAGGTGAGCACCAAATGAATTGCGCAATTAAAATCCAGGGGACTAAATGTTTTTAATGATTAAGTGATAATGAGATCAATCATATTCATAAAAGTATCCTATGGAGAGTTTTAGCTACTTGGAAAATATTAAACCCAAACAGTAATCAAATAGATACAGAGTGAAATAACTGGTGCAGTGACCTTGACATTTAAAATGTGGTTTTTAAAAATTTTAATATTGAGTGTGCTCTTATTGAGAAAATATAGTAGGTTTGTATTACCTAAGCGCTTGAAAAGAAGTACGTTTTCAGATTTTTTTTCATGTGCAGCATAATGATAAAAGTTTTAAATCTTTAATAAAAAGCATTAAAACAAATACAAATTTTATTTATTTTGTTAACATTGCATAAACCCTATTGCATGGCAAAGAGCGCCACAAGGCTTTGAAATACAGTCGTACAATACAACACAGTGCATACTAATACTAACTCTTGTTAGAATTTTATTATAAAAATACTGCTAATTCAAAAAAAATTAATACAGTAAAAGCCCGATATAACGCAGCTGTTGGGGGACATACTTTAGACCCGCGTTATAGCTTTCCGCACTATTCTGGGAGTGGCAAAGTACAGTACCAAAAAAAAAGCCAGTGTTCTAAAGGGGTGTGGCATCTATCTGTCAAACACGGTGGAAGTGTTATTTAGTGCCGTAACTCGTGAAATTTTTGCCCTATGCTATTGGAATTCTTTTTTATGCGGTTGGCTGGGAGGCCAGGCAGACTGACACGCAGTGTTTCACTAGACTTGGATCTTTTGCATGAGCTTGCAGCACGATAAAGTACTACAATAATTTTTTTTATGAAAATTTACACCGCCTATTTCATTTGAAAGAGCTTAGATATTTATATTTGATGTTCAAAATATACACACACAAATCCAGGCATACTATCGTGTTAGCAATTTGTTGGTGGTATACTCGCAATGAGTGAGATGCAGTAGTGAAGAAACCAGACTCACTTTCACAAATATTCTATTTTAATTTTAGGCTCGACCATCCGGAGGCTTCCCGTTATCACTCTTAGCGAATGCTGGGCTGTTTTATATGGCATTTATTTTTCGCTCTAGATATAATCAGTTCCCTGTCTCTACTTCTCCAAGCAACTTGCTCCATATCTGACGACCCTGCTGTCAACGTAACGTAAAACTCTATGTACCTACCTATTGTAACAAACTCTGTAAATAAAGTGCAACATATAATACAGAAATAATACCGGAATGATGGAGTGGGATGCACAGCTCCCTAGTAATGGCATTACTGTATAACAAATTAATTTGTTATAGAAAGGAAAGGACTGAACAAACATTTGTGTTACTGGGATGTTTTACTATTGTTCAGTTTTTAATTTGCCAGCAAAACTGATATTGATATAGTATTCTTTGTTTTAATTTTTTTAAGAAAAAAAATTTGTTTACTTGTAAAAACGAACGACACTACTCATAGAAAACTGTTGTCAGTTAGTCATAAGTTTTTGTTTGGCTGTTAGAAATGTTGGATTAAGTTAAAAACTATTTTGGGCTATAGAAGACTAAGAAGTGAGATATGTCAAATCACTAACTACTTGAATATATCATTTCCCCGATGAGCCCAAAGGTACAAATTTGACAACAAAATTTTCTTAACACAAGAGAGGAGTATTAGATTATTGGAATAGTCAAGATTTGAGGACATGCAACTTCACATCTTGGCAAAGGAACCACTGACGTTTCCTGATTACAGCAGTCTAATAGTGCTCCAACCACTGTGGTAGTTTCGAAAACCTCATCCTATTACCAGTTCTTTTGGAGATTGATGGGGCTACTGGGGGAGTCCATTTTCACCATGGACACGATCAATTTCACATCTCTGTAAGGGATATCTTGATTTCTCCTGTTGACAGAAGTCTAATAGTGTTCCAGCCACTGCAGCCTCATCCTGTTACCTGTCCTGTTGGAGATCGTACAGACTACTGGCGGATTTCATCTTCACCGTGGACACATTGGTTCGGGGTACTCATTTGCTTAGGGAATAAGTCCAACGTTTTCTTTCATGGGAATAATTTTTTTAATAGTAATCATTACACCTTGAATTGGATAAAATATGTTTTTTACGAGAAGTAAAATGGTGTTGTTTCTTTAGTTTGTTGATGTCGCAAATGAAGTTTTTAAATGGTCCAACTTTTGCATTACTTCTTTAGCGTTGTAACATAATTAAGGACCGTAAAAGCGATCTAATCGTGAGTAGTTTCTTTATATCATTTTTCAAATTAATGATCAAAGATTTGTGCAAGATATGTGTTGTTGAAATATTTGGGAAATAATTTAATTCATTTTGGCTCTTATTGGAGTTCTGTTGGTCCTAAAAGACAACATAAAGTTTGTTTAATTAATTGACAAGGTGGTTGTCACTATTGATTGTGTTATTGTCGACATTTAAGTATATGCTTAGTACTGAGAAAACTAGTTGCAAGGGTTTTGTGTAATATTTGTTCTCAGCTGATTGCTTAGGTTTGGCTGAATAAGTATTGTTTTTCACATTACTACTAACTAGTATAAACTTATTTATTCGCATGCTCATTAATTATTCCTAGAGCCTAGCTGAGGTAATAAATTGACAGAATAGTTAATTGTAGCTCCCGCATCATAGCTTGTGTCATATAAAGTGGCAACTCAAACTAGAGACACTGAACCGTTTCAATTATATTACAGAAAACCAAACATTCTCAAAAAATGTTTTTTTCTTTTATATACATAAAGCGTTGTATGGATTTTTATATTGTATTACTTTCATCATGATACTCGTTTATTAACAGCACGATTGTGGAAATCAGTCTCAGTTGTAATAAATTCTATGATTTGCAGATGATTGTGAAGAAAATGTTAGTAACTTACTTCAACATCGACAGCGTGCAATGGTAGGAAATTTTATAGTGTCATACATGTGGCAAGTAGATACATTTTTCAGTTCTCCAAATAATCACATTTAATTACAATTTATTTTTAATTAATTAGAATTCATATCCTCTACTAAAACCATTAAAATTAATGAGAGATTACAAACTGTACTGTTCAAATGCTACCAAATCAAATCTGGCCTTGCGTACCTATACTTAATTACATTCATTACACTGGTTAAAAAGTCTCTTAAATTATATACGAATAGTAATTCAATAAACAATAGTGTACGGATAAAAAATTAAACTAAATATTAAATATTATTTGCTTCACTATTAAGGAATATTCTGGAGCAACAAAAACTCATGCTAATCTATCTTACAGAGTACTTTATGTAATTGAATGATTTATAACCGGAAAAAAATATACCAGGAATACCTTATTATTTATCAGCAATTGCATACTAAATAACTAACTATATTTTCACTTAGTTGAAAAGTTAAATTATATCAGTATGACAGTTATCCTTAATCTCTTTTCGTTATTAACAAACGGTATGACATTTTCAGGTTATGTCAGTAGATTAAACTACCTATTTTCTCGTTTAAAATTAAACATTTTTTAAGACTAGTTAAAAAGGTGCTGGGAATACATTCTAACATTGCAATTTTTTAGGGGTTAACATTTAACATTAGTTATAGATATTTTAATTAGAGTACTTGCTTATGTGGTCACTTTCTTTAATATCATTTCCAAATTACATTTTTAATATTTGATTTATTTAATCATTTATTAAAATAGAGATCATGTTTAAGTATTTTTCTTTGTTTCTAAACGGTATTCAGGATTAATATTTTATTTATTATATTTCATTTCTTCCCTAGAGGATGGTCAGCATTAAACGTTTATTATACCAAAGTACTAAATAAAACCATCCTGGTTGTCTCTGGTCTCGCCATTGCCGGTTGGGGGAGATATGTTTCATAGTCAGACGACAGCCAATCGGAGGACAGGAGACAACATAAGTAAGGCAGAATTAAAATATGACTAATTTTTTCTGACCTTTTTTCTCACCACGGCCAAAGATGGACGTGTGTACATCAAAAGAAGTTTTAATTATATAATAAGGAATAATATGTGTGAATATTAATTAAATAATTGTGGCAAGGGGGTTTTTAAATATTAATTGTTAATCATTGAAAAGAATTAAGATTAATATTATTATAATTGAGAACATTGATTAATAATTTGTTAAACTTGCTGAAGAAGAAAACGAGTTTAATAAAAATAATTTATAAAGTTAAGAATTGCGACATTGTGATTTTAAATGAAATGTTATAAACGGTGCCCAATGTGATAATTGTGCATTTGTGATTTGTATGAAACTAGCGACCCTGCCCAGCTTTTCCGGGGTACACTTCTTCGGCCTCCCTTGGGAATAGCTCTATCCACACTGAGCCCCTGTGGCCCCACTTTTTATGTTCATAGAGAAAGGATTATAACATTCGTTCCTGCAGTTTTGGTAGGTCATGCTTAGAAAGCAGCAAAATGGCTAGTTTTTTTAAATACATATAAACCTTCCTCGATAAATGCAGATCGTAACTGTAAAAACTGCATCCAAATCTGTTATGTGGTTCTCGAGATTAGCACAGTCATAAAGACAGGCGTGTGTCAACGACTTCATTCACTATGTGTGAATGTAACAAGATGCCTTTTCTGTATCCCCCCCCCCCCCCCTCAGGCCGCGGTATGAGTCTTGCTGTGCTGTCTGTTATCTGCCGCCGCCGATTTATAATCATTGCTAAAGCTCAGAGCTGGGGTGGTACAGTCCCTTGTGAGGGACCTTGTCCACTCAGACTCATTTGTTGTGAGGCGGGCAGGAGAGGCTATTCCCCACTCCCAACACACCCAACAAAAAATTTTTTAAACTTAGTTCATTCAGTTTTTAGAGCTTGCCGAGTTTCTCCAGCAAGCTCTTGTCCCAATGCTGTTTAATTTTACCTCCCTTTTATCTGCCTGTATGGTAAAAGGGTGGTAGTGAAGTTAATAATTGAGTCTGCGCGGAATTTAGAAATACAGCACTTTTGGGCTGTCGCAAATCCCAGTGAAGGGACTATCAACAGTTTTGTAAGAAAAGCAGCGTTTAAAGCCAAAAGAATTTAAATAAAACAATTAAATGTTGCATTCTCAGAATGGAGTTGGTGTAGGTTCTGTTATTCTGCCATCTGATGCTCAAGCTCGCTAATGGCATTTTGAGGTTAAGGGATGGGGCAATGGTACACGTTTTCATGCAATTCTACCCCCCTCTGACTCGTAATCAACCTGGCAGACAACTCTGGCACAATGCTTCGATGCTGCTGCTATCTAGTGGAAGATAGCTGAACTACTTGCAGGTAAATCCAGACATCGGTGTCTCATCAACAACTCCACCTTAACTTGTGAGTGCCAGTAAAACTTGGAATGTGGCCGTGCCATCCCTCACACTGACCCAACACCCAGATGGAAAGGTTGCTACAGTAACTTTTTTTTTTGGCCTTTTTACAACCAAACAACAAAACAGGCATAATAGTATAATAGGGTCACATGATAAAATGTCCACTAGGAATTCTTCCGTCAAAGACATCGCACCACACCAAGGAAACTGAATACGGAAAAACATACAGTATTGGCTGAAATGAATCAGTAAAATGTATCTACACAGAAAAAAAAAATCCCCCCCCCCCCCCCCCCCACCCCCCCGCCTAACCCACGCAACACCTCGCCTAACCTCGACACCGCCACAGCCACACCTACTTGACCGCACGTTTTCCATTTATTTATTTATTCACGCCGGGGGACATAAATTGCTCCAATGTATTACCGAATCCACAGTATTCCGAGCTTCCACTTTACCTCAAATATTTTTCTATTGGTGAGGGGTTGTCAACATGTCAGTAAAGTTTATCATTGTTGATTTCTTCCATTTATAATGACGACTTTATATTTTATCAGCAGCTGTCTCTTTCAAGGTTTAATATTTCTTTTGACTTACACAAAATTAATATTATTGTAATTTGTGTTTCAACAGCTTTTTAAAATACACTAATTGTTATATGTACATATTAGTTTTGTCTTTCCAGTACTGGTTTTTCTGTAACTATAATTGTATTCTGGCAAAGCAAAAATAATAATTAATTTCACTCTCACGCTTGACTCTAGCCTTATAGTAAATTTGATTATTTCTTTCCAATACACTTCACACCTTATTAGCACAAACCTGAAGGGACCATAACTTTGGCACATTGTAGTAATAATGTCAATATTGAACAAACTGAAGCAAAATTTTCATATTTGCTAATGGATTATTGCAAATTGTTTCTTGCATTTCACCATTTACCTAACCAGCATAATACCAGAAATAATATCACTAGTTTCTAAAAAGTGATGTCCATAAAAATTACTATACACATGAGCTCAGCAATAGTTTTTATATAGGTACATACATAAAAACTTTAAGCACTCATGTTGGCATGTTAAATTATGCTAAAAATGCCCCCCTCCCCTCCCAATCCCCTTCCCTGCAATCCGAGTGCTGCAATCTGTTACTGCTAATGAGCACTGAAATTACCATATTTATTCATGTATAGCGTGCATCATGATTTTGGCAATAAGTTCCAGGGGAAAAAAATTTTTTTAGTAAAATTGCATCAAAAATTTGTTGTGCCTTGTTATTAAATATGGAACAAATTATTCTTTTTTACATTAATGTGTGGGGGTTGCGATATGTTTGGAAAATACTTTATTTAAATAACTTGGATGCAAAAAACCAAAGTAAAAAAAATTCCGAAACCTCTCTCCCCTACTACCCAACATTTCCAGCTTCGGTTTTTTTTTTCTTCTTTGTCCTTTTAGCAGTGGCCGGCTCTCTCTCCTTTCTTTTATTTTATTTTTTTTGCTAGAATGTCACACTACCCATATCTAAAAAAATTAAAGGGTCTCCTCGGTCCTTCTCCACTCTCCCTCCCCCTACCCCACTTACTAATCCTGGCTCGCTAGCCTCTGCCATGGAAGCAAAGAGGGATAACTGAATTATCCACCAGCAACCTCTGGGTGTTATTACAAGGGGGCGGGGGATGGTAAACACGTGGCAGTTCTGGTTTTGTGGTGACAGGATACCATAAGTTTGAAGGGGGTTAGCAGAGTTTCAACCTATACATAACTGAAGGGTTGCCGAGTGAGAAAGAGAGAGACTGGAGAGGGGGGATGTAAGAGCAAGCGATGATTCAACAGACAGTTCTGCCACTTCCAGCAACATCCCCAGACAACTTATGGCCGACACTCCATCTTCCTCCCCCCTCCCCCCCTTGTATAGCGTACACCCCAGAATATTTTTACTTTATCTTCGGGAAAAAAGGGTGCGCTATACAAGAGTAAGTACAATACTGATGGTTAGAGCCAACATAATATGGTTAAATAAAAAATAATACAGAAATGTTACGGAAATGGAAGTAATTGCACATCCCATAACATTAAAATTTAAGTCAAAACTTAAAATGAAATTTGCCTAAAATGTACTATTTTATCTGTGAAACTGTAACCAACAAATTGTAACTGAAAATGTATAGGTAGGGATAGGAATTCTTCTGTTTTTTCAAATGCCCAAAAATGGTGGTTTGAAGTTAAAAAATTGGTGGTTTCATGAAGTAAAAATCTGTGTTTTCAAAATACCAGGTAAAAAGTTTTATGCTGAATTTTTAAATGATTCTGACAATCAAATTTATTATTTAAACATTAGGATGCAAGGAAATATATTATCAGCAAAACATTGTGTGTATACATTCAACAGCCAAAAGTATTAAATGTCTTATTTACAAAATTTGTAAAAACGTCATTAGCAAATAACTTTTACATCTATATTTTATGGATATCTTCAGATCTAGCTCTCAAAATAAATTTCATTAATCAATTCTAGATTTTTCTGCTTCAAGCGATGATGTTTGTCACTGAGAATGTTATTGTAGTTCTTGAAAACCTCTCTCAATCTATATTGGCACATGGCAACCATATAGACTACAAAGCAGAGCGAGCTAAGTCAGAATGATTGACTGATACAGCCATAAGAAGCTAAACGATGTCAACACTTTCATATTCACCTAACTTTTTCTTCACCAAAAATTGAAGTTCTTTGTTTCCCTGAAGTATAACACTTTAACTCAACTTTAAAATATATATAAATTTTCTGCACTATTTTGCTCAGACTGTGAGTCACACTTGTCAGCACAATTTATAAGAGTTTAAAACATTTAAGTGTTCATATTGATACATGTCACACTGCTGCGCAGCACATTTTCACACCCTACAGGTCAACTTCGCCCCATCAGCAAGCACTTAGAGCATATGGGGCAAGTCTAAAGTGGTATACATCTGTTACAGTGGCTACGGGGTGGATTCCACATGTTGGACAACTACAGACACAAGAGAGATTAATGTGTTTATTTATGGAAATTGTATTCTTCCCCCCCCCCCCCCCCTTCTCATTTTGGAATTCAGCATGCAGTTGCTTCCCCAGACACTAAAAATTCTTTTGCCCGGCGAGCCACGGACACGCCAGAAACGATAGGGAAGTTGAAAGAGTCATCACACTATGGCAGCACCCCTGCCACCAGTGACATCATCGCCACTGAGCCTTGAGAAGAGGCGTTAAACCTGTCATCAGCTTCCACCCAAGGTGATATGAAAAGTGCGGCACCGCCCGCTACCCTGAAATACTCTACCCGTGCTTTGGGATGCTACCAACCCCCGCACTCCTGTGACAGCAACGAAACTGATACTTTGATTATATAAGGAATCCTTAAAAAGCTCTTGCCAGAGTTCATCGGCCCACCGACAGCGGAGGTTGAAGAGCTCTCCTGGTCCTGCATAAGGCCTCTAACTCGCCTAGTCTGAAGAAGGCCAGCCTTCCTCTCCAGCAGCTTGCGAAAGCTCTCCTCCAACAGCTCCTGCACCTACGCCGTGTGTAGTTGCAGGAGCGAAGGAGGGAAGAACCAGTGGTAACTTTGTTGTCCTCATCCTGCAGCCTCTTACCCAAGTCACTCCTTGACTTCTGCGGTAGCAGATCATAGCTACGTTTCTTCTGGACAACCACCCCTCAAATTTCTAGTTCGCTGTAAATTGTGACTATTTAATTTTGGAGCTAGTTTTGTTGGAGTTAATTTTTTCTGTTCAGGTTTGCCTTAACCTGACGAAACTTAAATAAGTAATGTATTAATTATTTTAGATTTATACAGAACCGGATCACCGCTGTTTTCTTAAAGTGTAAATAAAAACTCTACGTAAACCGTAACCCTTGGTGAGATAATCGTTTTGCACCCCTTGATATTCTTTGGAAGTGTGGTTTCGTTTACTTGGCTCTAAAGCAACTTAGCATTACCGCAGATTAATTGCAAGTGGCCTAATCTCCGCGGGTTCCTGAAGGTTGCAAAGGCTTTAGTCTGAATAAAACTGGGACTCTTGGGGCGTGTCTGGTACATCCTCGCCTATTTGCGGTAGCGCTCTTCTAGCCTGTCACATCTCTCAACCAATGCCTTGGAGTCACTGAGGAGGACACTCCCACGAGGACTGCACCTCGACTGATAGCGAACCCATTTCAATGAGTTGGTATTGGGAATAGCCTTACATAGTGAAAAATTATTACTTGTATTGTACTATCAGATTGATAAGTTAATTAATTCAAATGACTAAAAAGGGAAGGGGACAGAATGGCCAAAATCAGAGGGAATTATCTCAATTATCGTGGCACAAGTCGACTGCTCACAAGACTGCGTCCCCTCCACCCCTACCAGAAGTCAGTGTTAACAAACCCAGTAGGATAACACCCTACATAGCCTGCAAACACGAGACATATGTGGTTCCAATTTCAATGATCTTGAAGGTAAGCTTGTCGCAGCATATCATTTTGCCATAGAGCTCTGCAATTTGTATATGCTTGGAACTGCACGTTGACAGTGATTTCAGTTTACTCTGACTGTAATACAGTATTCCCATAGTAAAGGATGATGGGGAGGGGAGTATTGTATTGCAAATGGCTTTTAACGTCCCCCAGTTTTATGCTGGAAAGCTTAGCAGGGGATAGCTTACATACTAACTTAAATTAACACCCATACCTTACCTGGGATTCGAACCCAGAGCCTCCTGCACCTCAGATCAGTGGGGCACCAACCTACTGCACCACGGGTGGTAGGTGGTTTGGGGGGGGGGGGGGATAAATTACAATCCTCACTGTTCATGGATGAATTAATAGCTCTTCACTTGGACTACTTACATTCATTTGCACACCAATGGTGCCAGGTACACAAGTTTGAGCATGTTCAAAAGAAGTGTGTGGTTCTTTCTCTAATTACATCATTTTCACATCCCTGCTGTGAACTGAATCAAAATTTTTTTTCATGTTTGACGTAGTAAATCCGTGTGAGCACCACCACGTTCAATTTTCACATGGTAGGAAATGCATGTTGCTTTGGTATCTTCATTTTATTGGATAATGAAATACTTCCAAACATACTTTTCTTCCCTGCTAAATGGTTTGACTATTAAAAAGACAAAAAAAATTTTAAATTAATGTATCTGTTGGCATACAACCTGTAGAAATGCAACAACACAATGCTGACAGTACAAAAAAAATTATGTTAATAGTTGGTGTATTTTCATTAGTCTAACGCAGGGTTGCCACCAGCCCTGATGTTGGAAATCCTGGTTCCTGTATATAAAAATCCTGTATGATCGCGGAATCATTTGGTAAAATCCTGTAAAATACTTGGAATTAAAAAAATGGCAAATTACAGAAAAAAAGTGGATATGAAGGACGTTACATATTTAATGTAGTTGTTTTGGTTTGAAATGTACAAACCATGGTAATTCTATTCTCCACTCACACTTATACTTTTGTTTATACAACGACTGTATCGCCTATAATTTTTGTTTCCTCATCATTATTATATCAATGGCAAATGTAAAAAACAGTCACCAAATTCGGACTGCTTGCGTAAAAACGGCAATTCACAGCAAAGGTTTTTTCTATAATGGCCTTGGCTTTGCACATGATCATACAGTCAGCAACAGAAGTATGTAGATAACTGTATACATGCACCAGTGAATAATTAAGCGAAATATTTTGAACGTACGCTATTGAAACAGTAGTTTATGTCCAAAATATTTTGCTTTGTTGTATGAATCTTTCTAACAAATGCATCAGTGAAACTGACCCAAATCGCTGTGGGTGCTAGTGTCGCATGCGTGCAGCAGCCACTTTGAGCACAATGTGCGAGAAAAAAAAATTTTCTATGATGTTAAAAAAAATCCATAAAAACAGATAAAATCCATTCAAATGGCAGGCCTGGTCTAACTTGGTAATAGGCTAGGTGTTTCTAACAATATCTTTGCATTCACAAATTCACAAGTAAGTCCCTAAGTACAATTTGTTACTAATTTAAAATAATGGGCTTCAGGCAGGATCAAGGAAAAAGTTATGCAAAAAAAGTGTCATCAGCTCAGTACCACATAAAAAAACTTCTTTCAATTACTTCTTTCAATTACTACTTTCAGTTGTCGTCCGATGTGCAAAGCGTCAGGTTTTCAAAATTAAATAAAAGAATTTTGTTCCTTTGACATAAAAATTAAACTTACAGTGAACTCAGAAGTTTTCGGCCTATAATGTTTGATCCACCACAGTAGAATAAAAAATAGTCATGCATGATTAGTTAATGGGTGTATGTAGTCAAATTGTTTAATTTTGTAATATCTTCAGTATTACAAATAACACCCAAACACATTTTATCTGTATTAATGCACGTATTTATTTTTCAAGGGGCGGTGCATGATATTTTTTGTTTGCGTTCCATGGTATAACTAAATGAATGCCGCTAACCACTTCAGCTCTCAAGACCTTGTTGTTAATAGCTGCTGAAATCTCTCCACACTCCACACTTACTGCAAGAAATTCAAAAGTTAAAAATGTAACACTGAAAAATTTACAGAAGAAATTGTATATATACATATAAGAACAACTTGGCATAATTTTTTTATTGTATTTTTTTTGCAATTGTAGTGTTTTGGGAAATGTGCAATAATATTAGAATCACATGATGTTGACAAATTGAAACGTTCATTTTTACCTCGCAAGACCATTTCTACAAAACAATACTCTAAACTTCTTCTACAGAGTAGTGACTGAAATACTGTATTTACCACCACTAAATTGATATCCTTGCTTGATATAATTTCTGGAAAACATCTGCATTAGAATAACATTACTAAAAGATATTCATCTTTGCATACTTGGCTGAAAACAATTGATACACTCTCTGCACATGCATGTGGACTTGTTTGCACACACACACACACACTCCTCTCTCTCTCTCTCTCTCTCTCCTCTCTCTCTCTCTCTCTCTCTCTCTCCCCCCCCCCCCCCCCCCTTTCTTTTTCTTCCTTCCTCCATCAAGTCGTACTTAGCAGCGCTTAATATTTCAGTACATTTACATAAATTCTCAATGTGTGTATGTGTTGTATCTTAATTATGCAAGCAGATTTAGAGCATTTTTAGTGAAGGCCAAAAGCTTGGTTTAAGGTGTGGTGCACAATTGCTATGAAAATATTTGTAACATAGAATCAAACTGCGCCCTGTGTCATATTGCAAACAAATGTGAAACGTGTTGTGGCCACACTTGTTTTTACTTAATTTATTTTTAACTGTACACAAATTAACTTTAGAGTTTACATTTCTAAAAGTTGATTTATAATTTTACAGCCATATTTTTGAGGTGGTCTGTATTTTTTTGTTTTGGTTTGTCACCCGAATAGAAAATGCAAACAGTTGTATGAAGAAAAATAGTTTGCTGCACTGTTTATAACAAACATGTAATCATGTTGAAAATTTACAAATTGAAGGAAATAAATAAATATTTTATTCAATTGTGCTTGAAGAACATGTCAAGCGTTGGAATATTTAACTTTGATTACAGCAATGTAAAATTTGTGGTGTTTAGGCCTACATTATTTTCAATATCTTGCGTAGCTGCCAAGGCCATATTACTGTCCTGTGAAACAGAATTGGGAGAATATTGTTAAAGAGAAATCATAATAAATACGATCCGGTAGTGGTTGTAAGGTAAGTGAATACACTGAGAAATAGAAAATATAATACTGTAGTATCTGCGCTAAGTATCAGCAAAATATTTTACTTATGCTTTCGATACAGATACTAGAGTATCAGTATCTACTAGTGCTAGTAGCAGTGGTTATTGTCACCCATGTTGGGACTCCACATAGTTCTGATTCTCCATTTTCATACAGAGTTGCAAAAGTAATCATGTCTCCTATGTGCGATAGGTATTCTGTCCAATAAATATAGTTGTGGTAGCTCAGGTCCTCCTTGATGCAGCAATTTTAATGGCCCGCAGTATATCTTGGGCTGGCAATGCGACACACTCTTGTATTGCTAGGACAGCTGAACAGTCTGGTCCTTGCTCACATGGGGAACGCTAATCTAGTTCAGGCATCTCAAATTGGTTTCTTGACTGTTGCAATTTAGAAAATTGTTAAAATCACACCTTTGTCACATTTCACTAATTAGGTTAGGTGATAACTTAATTTTTGTAATCATGTCATACCATGTACCACAGCAATCTGCCATCTCATAATTACCCCAGAGATGTCCCAGTTCCCAATGCCCTCCTATTTGGTCCATGTAGTTGTCTACCATAAAAATAAATACCGTACTGGTTGACTGTTAATTTACATTGACAATGTTTTCCTAATATATGTAGTTTACATTTGTACATTTTTCTGTTTTTGTCTGTGTGACTGCTTTTTGCATATTTGCTTTGAAAAATGTGCAATTTAATTTGAATTCATGATGATTTTAATTGTTTGCCTCAAATTTTAGAAACTGGAAAATGTTCCTTTGCACAAGTTCCCAATCCTTTCAGTATGGTTGTAGATAAGAGGTACAAATTAAAGTGTTGATTTGGAAAATATCCTTATAATTTAACTTCAAAGGGAATTAAAATTTGTGAATTTTTTTCCTTTTACTACATGAGGCAGGGTCGAGGGACAGATCTGTTGCTGCTAGCCTGAAGGCTAAGTTTGTATGCACCAACAGTGGATTATAGATGAGGAAATAAATGTGTACCCCAAGAAACCTCCTTAAGGTGGTAGCATCTTTTACACTATCCATAAGAGAATATACATTATCTGCCCTGCCTATTAGTCTCTAGCACTAAAACTGGCCACCTCAGCGGTGAGAAATTAATAATTGTCATAAGTGAACACTACTATAGTCTGTATAATGCAGGTCTCCTAATTAAAGGTTGTTCATGATAAAGTGAGCACTTTTGAAATCCACCTTAGAAAATGTCACTGCTCATACCTGCACAGATTTTAACAGAAACTCTCAGTGATATGCACCCGGTGAAGTTGGTAACAACGGAGGGAAAGTGATTGCGTGGCTGAGTGACAAATTGAAAGTGTTAGGTAAACATTTGTCAAAACTTGAATTATTATTTCTTGTGCTTTCTGTTTATTTGTAATGCATCAACATAATTGTGAGAATTAGTTAGATTTGTAAAATATTTACTCTCTTAATAATTTCATAGTTTCACTTGACCGACATATGAATAAAGTGATGAGCGCATGGCAGTGTTAATTTTACATAAGGAAGAAGAATTCACTATGCTTATACAGGTAGATTTTAAGCGGGGCTTTCAAAAGTACTCAGTTTACCGCAAACAGTCTATAGTAATACTATGTAAATATTAAGGAGTGCGGGATCCCGATGGTCTGGTAATATGCCGAGAAAATTTTTCCATTTTGCCGTCGGGCGGAAAAAAATTTCCCCCGAGAATCTAGGGTTGGATTTTTTGCAGTTAAACGTAAATTTGACACAATATTTGACCAGTAAATATCAACCAAAAAGAAACATTTCAATATAACTCGTGAATATACCCAAATAGCACATGAGAGAAGGTTAGATTAATGTAGAATCACTCACTTGCAAAAAGCCAAGTACATAACTTTTAAATATTAAGCCACCTGAAGCTTTACGTATACCAGCGTTAATAAAAATTCACATTAACGCCTATTAATGATTTGTTATATTTTCTCGTCAGTTACACACACTTTACATCAGTTATAAAAATGCTTTACATGTTTAAACGTAAATAAAAAAATGTAAACACAAAGTTGCAGGCTCACCAACTTCTTTATTATCTACTGCAGCATACAAAATGGGGTGCTTTCCAGTTTACGCTTGCAAGCGAGATATTGCAAGTTGTTTAAAATCGAGACAACTTAAAGCACATAAAAATGGCGCCGTTTGTGTTTCTGTTATGTTTGTGAACTCGTACGACAAGCCAATGATGCATTATACATCAGTCGTCAGTTATTTTCATTCTTAACCTAAAATTCTCAGTCTTAGTTTAGCATTTCAGTTGCAACAAATCAGTCTTCTTGTCATTTTTGTATCCATGTTTATCTGTCATACAGTTTTCCTTTTTAATACAAGTATTATCTTATATTGCCTTGTGCTCATTTCTTGTATTTGATTGTGTCTGTAAACATATTTTATTTAAATCAACAGAAAGTGTGTGGGCAGAACAATGATGTGGCACAGTAGCTGGTGTTTTTACATGAAAACCAATGCTTCTTTAAATAAAATTTTGTATGAGTCACATTATGAAATGTGTCATAGTAGCCACATTGTTGATGTATTTTTAATTTAAGGTATTAATGAAATGTTTTTTTAACTCATGATATTCTTGATTAAATTATATTATAATGTTGAAGTGTCAAGCTCTAAATACAAATTGGTTACTTTTGTAATTGAGTCAGCTAAAAAAAAAAATCCCGTTTTCCCGAGTGAAAAAATTTTTCCCAAAGGGCCATTTTACTTTCCTGCACACCCCTAGTAACTATAGTGATGCCGTCGGGTAAGACACAAGACGAATGATGACACAAATACTTGCTGGTAATATGGGCGCCCGTGGTGCTTCCCAGTCACCGCTCAGAGTTCTCAGGGATGCTGTGGGTTCTGTGTGTCCGTCTCACCCGTGCGTACTTGCAAACACGTAGTCAATACTAAACTTTTACGAAACATCAACTTTGAAAATAAGCACTTAATAAAATACGTGTGGCTAGGACACTGTCACTACTGAATAAAAGAGGTAAGTTCACTGTAGACTTGCTTTTATTATTATTGCTCGTACAGATCAAATTGCCAATGAAATTATGATACTCTCGGTCATGATTAGCCAATTCCGCGTGGGTGCTCCCCAGCCCGCATTAATCTAGCGCACTCCTAGATGGATGATCTCACCAAAGTGCATGAAAGCACAGCCTTCACAAGGAAAGAGGGCTGATGGCCGCTAGGGTGGACTGATCGTTTTTCCCTGAATACAGGACATTGTGAATTACAAGTGAAATTCGTGATGAAAACATTTTAACACGTGTGACTAGTTGGTATCACTAACGCAAACTCGTCTGGGCTCGCCCGTCAGCACATTGGTAGTGTGGTGATGGCTTATACACAAGAGCCGGCTAGGACGGAAGTAATTGCACCGTACACAAATTGCAAAATACATAAAGACCCTTAAAAGATTATGGGGTACGAGATGCGTATTCACAATAAACACACGCATGTGTGAAAACAATCTTAGGTGGTGCGGATGTCGCTGGATAATGTCGTAGCGGACCACGTGGTACAGATGAAATTACAATATTTGTTTGTGAAAACGGTAAATTAAATTCCAACAAAATATTATTCTGATAGAGAAAATTATTCTCTTTACGATTGAAGTGGTTACAGGTGTGTAACATGCATGATGGCGGAAAAATTAAACATTAAAGTGACTGCGTGGTCAAGTACAAAAATTTCAATTTACGTGTACACGGAGCCTTGATAAAATTTAAAATAGAATCCTGAATAAAAAATTGCATACGCGTTGTTACATAAATAAGCTCTCAAAACGCAATATTGGCGTAGACATCTGCTTGGCGTCGGTTAGCCACATGGTTGTACTTGATATTGCCGTAAAATGTTCATGCATGGAAAATACCCTCAAATACATATATGAAAACAAAGCCCTTCAAATTGCACGTAGCAATAAGTAAGAAATTACGTTGAAACTCCTTTAGCACAAGCAGATGGCGTTTGATTCAAGTATCATGGTTCGCGTGACCTCTCCGACATATTTCTCCTCCTTCTCCTCGATTAAGTTGAAAATGCCACGAGGGCGCAGTAAATTAGTTAAGTGGAAGCATAGTGCTGGGGAAATATTTGGCAAAACATTCGCAAGCAAATGTTAACTAGTATACTAAAGTGCTATGGAAACATACATCAGTGAACAAAAAGTTGTAGTGCGTATGTGACAGTGTCTAACCTCGCCAGCTCTCGTCAACTGACTGTCCAGAGGCTAGCGTCGCACGGACCTACCATGGCTGCCTACGGGGTTCACATAAGTGGAAGTGCTATGCACACAGCGGAAAATATTTTATTATTGAAATAAAAGTGGTGCAAATAAAATAAAATATTGTTTTACATTTTATAATTTTCCTGTGAATTTTTCATATTGATTTGGTCTCTCTTTATGACTGCGTTCACGCTGAAATTTCCGTGTTCGTAATCTCGGTGCCGCAGGCACTTTGAATTTCATAACCAAACATTTTTAAAATATCAACAAATACTTTAAAACATTTCAAGACATATTAAACCCTACAAATACAAGACACATTTTACACAGCAAAAGAATATTTATATGAAAGTTCAAATATATTTGCCTCCTTGTGCACGTGTAAGTGCACGTGACACGTGCGTGGTGAGCGCTGTCATGGGTTCTAGCGCTGCTGACTGTTAGCCGGCGTCAGTAGTGATAGTTTTAATTTGTGTATGTTGTTTTTCAGTCGTAAGTTTTATATGTGATCTGATCTCGAAGTATGCACTTGATGTGATTATTGGTTAATTTATTTGTATTGCAGGCTGGGCTTGCAGATCAGAGTAGTAGCGCCTCGGTCAAGCCATCAAATCTTGTGGAAGCAGCAGTGTCGGCAGGAAATGGTATTTATGACTCGTGTACTAATGCTAGTGCTCTGTGTTGGCTGTGCACTGCTTGCAAGGTACCTGTGAATGCAGGGCAGCACTTTGCTTACATAGTTCTGGATATGATAGGTGTGTTGGAGCATTTGTTGTCTGGGAACTTTGCATCCCCTCAGGCTACAGCCATTTTGAAAGTCTGTTGTTCTAGTGATAATGTGTTACCCCAGATCTTGAGACAGTGCACTAGCCTCCCCTTCCTGTACCCCTACTGCAACTGTGTGCTGCTGCGTTGGCTGTGTCGTTCCCAAAGCAAACTGTGCTGCTTGTATCGTCGCTTTGACCTTCCTGAAACAGTACAATCCCTGCATTGGTTGTTTTATTCCTGTAGAGGCATTTCAGAGCAGCATTTGTTGATTTGTTTTATGTGTTGGTCTTGTTCCAAAAACTCTTCGCAGTAGAATCTTATTGGGACTTGAAAAATTCCTTTTTGAGTAAATGATTGTTCATTGGTTAGTAGTATTTATTCAAAGCTATGTTAATTGAGCAAAATAACCTTCAAATTTCAATTTGTTTGATTTTGCTTATTTTCTTTGCAAGGTATCTTAATTGGAAAAGAAAGATGCTGTAGAATTACATTACCAGAAGGTCTCTACCAATATAGTGATGTATTCCTTACTAAAATAGCTACCCAGGCAATAACTCAGTTCCTTAAGCTTAAGCTTAAATAGTATAGAAATTTGTTTTAAATATGAAACAATTGGCACATACTAAATTTCAAGTTTTGTAGTAATTATATAGCACAGAATATTTAAGTACACTCATATTTTATGTGCATTTGTGAGTGCATGTATACCTATTTAATGCCCAGGGAGTCGAAATTTTCTTCATTTGCTAATTCCGTATTTATAAAGCATGTGACGTACTGTAGTAGCATATTTAAGGTTGTGCAAATGTGACGTACATTTTGCAGAACAAAAATGAAAAACTAAAATGAAAAATAATTTCATGATTACTCTGCCCCATCAAACATTTAACAGTTTTTCACTCTGTAGTGTTTAATGTGTAATGCATGTAATCAACTAAATTCAATTAAAAATATGTTATATGATATCTAACTTGCATGGTATCATAAATAGGTATACAGTACAATAATACTACTTTTATGCGCCTAAGAAAGAGATATGGGTTGCATAGAGAAGGAATAAATGCTGTAATAATGTCTTAAACTTATTCCGCCAACATTTCAAGTTTATTTTTATGTTGTTAGTGTATTATAATGGAAAAAATGTGCACATATACAAAAGAATTATATTGTTAATTCAGCTACAAAAAAACATCACTATGTGATTTTCAATTAGACCAAAAAACTTTGGGAGGTGTTTCCCTACTACAAAAAAGTCAAAAACATATTTGCAATTTAGGTTGTAAAACTATTCCAGGCAGGTTAGAATTAATCAAAATCTAGTGTAGATTGAAGGATGCAGGTGTATTTTAGGTGATTGTATTAGGTTATGCAGGTCAGTTACTACTTACTACTAAAAACCCTATTCATGAGATAAACAAGGGATACCTTATTATTTTCATGTTAATATGAATGTTTGAAATGGTCCACATATGTGCATGCTGATAATAATTCTGCATGTAAAAAGCTCCCAAAAGACTACTTTTTTCATAAAACCTCTGGCCAGGTGCTTTCAAGATAACGGCCCAGAAAGTTACCACACAAATTGGGTGGTATTCTCCGTTTTTACTATTACAGGGATTTCTGTTAGTAGCGGAGGTACAAATAAATATTATGTAATAACAGAAATATTTTACTTACGTAAACCAAATTTCATCAGAACAATGCAGAAAGTTGCATGTTCACATAATCAAAACCTCGTACACATATTTTTTCAACGCATCTTGTGTTATGAAGTGACAGATTAATAAAATTGATCTACTTAAAGAAAAAAAAAAAAAAAGGAAAATCAGGTATACACTACAAAAATAGCTTAGCAGAGTAGTGTTCGAAATTTGATAGAGATCTGCCAACAAAACTGTAACTAATGGTCCCCCTTAAATTATAAACCTACTTAAGGGAGGGAGAAGTAGGGAAAACACTGTAATTAAGCCCCTAAAATCACTATCAAAACATCTTCAATGTTGATACACACTCTCAACTGCAACAACACAAGTAGACACCACCTCATTTTTAGCGACAAATTAACTAAAAAAAATGCTGTAGAACTCAAAATGTCTCCATCCTATATATCCGACTTAACTTCACAAACTATACAGGGGCATTCTACCACAAGGCTCTTGAAAGGGGCGGCTGGCCTTTAAGCCCTTCATTTTTAAACTAAAACAGCATACCGGTAGAGCAGTAACACACAGCATTCAATGCAACAGGTAGTACACAATCTTTAAACAGGTAACTGACGGGATAATTTAAGTTTATTAAAATTAATAATTTCATAATAAAAATAATTTTACATTTACACATTTCTAAAGCTCAAATACTTATGATTTGCAAAACTACTAGTTTCAAGAGGGGGGGGGGGGGGGATCTATCGTTTAGGAATAAAAGAGGAGATGTTCAAAAAACTTCAAATTTAATTAATTCTCTTTACCAAAAATAAGATAGATAACAATTATAAAATTTATAAATTTTAACTGTAAACAGGTAGAGAAAATGTAATTTTTAGAGTTTCTGTGTCCAAACAATAAACAAAATAATATAATTTAAAAATTATTGTAACCACAAGCAGAAAATTATCTTTTCAATTACTAGTCCTTTACAATCAAAATTAAATTTAGCTTCAGTTATAATTACTTTTGTACAAATCTTCTAAATTTAAATTATAATATAATAAAACGATTCTGTGCCCTTCTTTGTAGTAATCTCGTGACACCAAAATTATGAATGAACACGTCCACTCATTTTATTTGCTTTTCACTTAACATTCATGACACTGGAACACAAATTTATCGACAGGAATAAGACGTCTGTTTACACAAATAAAAAAAGTCTCAACAGTTATACTCACATTCATTATCGACAATTATGGCCCTGATCTATGGACTCAGTAGAGCAAATCTTACGCCGGCATCTACTAAAAGCATCACTTACTCAAATAAACAACTTCCTAAAAGTTGTTGATCGCCGAAGTTAAGAATTTCCAAGTGACTTCTAAACTTTTAATTTCTAAAAACAAACGAGCATAATATCTTTAACTTGATGCCACATAATGGAGCTTCTACAGTAAAAATTACAACTCCAAAACCAAGACACTTATCTTTTCAAAGGCCTACATGATGTACGGCCTACCAGTCTCCTCCAGCCTGCATGCAACGTCCCTCGTTGACTGACTTCTACTGCCTTCTGCTATGACTCTCTTGAGTGACTCATTGTCTCGCACTGACTTCTGCACTCCTCCGCGTAGACACTGCTGTACTGTACGATTACTCTTTAAAACGTCACCCCTCTACAGCCGGCTTCCATCAACAAAGCTACGCCAGGCATCATCACACACGTGCAGCAGTTCACAAACACATCATCAGCACCAGACCACTTCCCTTGTTCCCTGAGCTACCTACACTCCATCCACTGCCCGCAGCATGAAAACATCCCTCTTCCCTTTACATCACCAGCGATGATCGCACAGCTGTTGAAGCTAAACGTAATCATTGGTAATAGCTCCTGGAATGTCTGAAATCAACACAGGATGACACAAAACAATTCAGGATTACGATGACGGTGACTTTACTGGTGCAGCGGCGAAGGCAAACTTGCACAACTGCGGGCGGTACCAAGAGTGTTGAGGTTGAACTCGGCTCTGAAAGAGGACAAGCATGTCCAACACCGACTCTAGAACTATCCACAGTTAACTTAATGAGTATTCCCGGAAAGACAATGTAAACGACCTAACAGTCTTCTATCCCAAATTCTTTTAAAAATAAATAATTTAAACCCATCCTGAAAAATATATAATTATGAGATCTGAACCCTTCACAAAAAGTAAAATGAATTGTAAATGACTTCCAATAAAAACAAAGTAAGACCCCTGTAGGAAAAATAAAATAATTAGCAATTAAAAGTTAAATAAGCATCAAAGGTTAAAATCCAAACAAACCACGACTACTAAGGGCAAAAGTCCTTAAGTGTATGAACATCAAAACAGAAGTAAAACGACTTTCCAAAAACCCAAATTAAAATAAAATGATTAAATCATTACCAAAACACCAAAAAGGACTTGCATCCGAACAAATAAAAAAGGGGCAAATCTAACCCCAAAATACCAACCACCAACAGAACCATGCCTAGGATTGATCTGAAAAAAATAATCGTAACCAAAACGACATAATTCAAAATTTGAAACTGTAAAACGCTACAAAAAATACTAAAATAACCTAATGGATCATAACATAAAATAGAGTGCTTCCCGGAGGAATTAAAGATATCCTGCAAAATAATAAACTCGAAATCACTTTGCAAACTCAAGACCACAACCAAATTCAAAGAAATCAATAACATAAAAACCTGAAAAACAGAAACGTTTCAGTATTATACAAAACATGTACACTATTTTATAAATACTGTATTGGTATAACAACCATCATAGTTTTTATATTGTCAAATATCACCCTAACCTGCAGTTGTGTTTTGTTTTTGAAAAATTTTTCATAAGTTCTGTAGATAGAATATCTGTGCGTACAAACATGTGGCAATTTTTTTTGTACACATTTCTGTTTTATACACATTTCTTTTTACTGAAGATCACAAGTGCAAATCATTAAGAAAGCGCTATAGAGGTAGTGAGAGGAATAGAAGTTTTCCCTATAGAAACAAATTTGTTTCTCAGCACTGTAACACCTTAATTTTAAAAAAAGTCTTAAAATGCTTAACAATTAAGTGCCTAAAATTCATACTGCACCAGTCTCATTCTCACAGATATCAAGTGTTAAGTCTACTTTTTTATTAACAGGTCGTATTTGAATGGTGTGTCAGTAATACATTACACAGCATTCGCTATTCACAGAAAAATTAGCACTTTTGAAAGCCCTCTCATTTGGAATAATAGTCAATAAATGTATTTTATTTTAGCGTTGAGTATTACTTCCGAGTGCAGTGGAACATTCACAATGTGTATATTACTTTTATGACAATATTTATTTTAAAAATTTGGTTAACGGATAGAACATGGCTAAAATGAAGAAAGTAATTAGGGCCTCAAAACTACTCACTATAGTCAGTTGTAAGAGGTAGACAAATGAACATTGCACATTAATAATTCATTCAATCTAAACTTCCGACTAGAGGATTTGCTTGTCAAATGTGATATACTTTTAACTAGTTTTGTTGGTTTATGAACTAAACAATGTCAAAATGTACCTAAATAAGTATCTCTCATTAAAGCAGAAGAATCTTGGTGCCCAATGCAAGCAGAAGAAAAAATGACTAAACCTAAAGTTTCTTTCATTCTTTTTTGCCATGATCTGCCACAATTTTTTGTGAATAAAACACTTGTACATTTGCATGCATCATAGAAGCTTTATAATACTCTGGGTCATTTATCTAGAAGATCATAACATCAGGCAGGAATTCAGGATGGTGTTAAGCTAACTACGTTTCTGTGGAGTGTTCTTGTTCTTCACTTAGATGTTGCCCTCTGAATTTTGGATCCATAAGGTTTGCGAAGATATGTGGTGATTGGATTGGCTGTTGAAATATTTTCGTGAAGTTGTGATGGTGAGGCTCCAGAATATCAGGAGTTATTAGGTCGAGCCAAATTTCAGGTGTCTGAATTACCTGTTTTTTTTTTTTTTTTTTTGTACGCGTGTTCAGTGTATTTGCAATTACTTCATGTAACTGTTTCTCAAAATACACTGCTTTGTGGTAAATTGCAAGGTTTGTTCAAGGGTGATTTCTCCATACCTGTGATAATTTTTTCACGTATGATTTTTCTCACTTAGGGTGAGAGTTCCATCTTGTTTAGTTTGGCCACTGTGGTATCATACAATATTTCTTCAAATGCCATCTTCTACAATATGACCCATAAATGTTTTAGGAGATACATCTTTCTCGACTAAATTCAATATATATGCTGAACAGCTATAGGTGATTAAATCTGGATGTTTTCTTTCAAAATTTCCCACATTTTGCTCATTTTATTCCCATTATCAGTAGCTACCGTAAAGATTCTGCCATGCCTTGCATTCTTTTATTACTGTCTCAGTAATTGTTGCACACTGCTGAGACATTTTTCTGTAACCCTGCATCGTAGACTTTAAGAAGGTAACTTTCTATCCCTGTGTGGATTGTGATGAATTGAATCATTCTCAACGCTTTACCATCCATCCAATATTACTGTTTAACTACAATACAATTATGTACTTTTTCTACCATATGTAGCTCTATTTGTTGAGCATTATCATCCGAAAGCTTCTTACTGATATTTTTGCTGATGGTGCTTTGTATCCAGGTCTTAATATCTCGTTCATCTCCTTGAAGTTATGTTCAGCAACATTAAAAACTACATTCGCCACGTAGAAAAACATTGAGACTGCCTTCTCAAGGTTGCTTTTTTGCTCTTCAGTTGTCTTAAGCACTGATAAAATTTTTATTTTTGTTAGTGAACCAGGAAGTACTAGGTACTGGACTTGAGCAGGTTCATTAGAGGGGCGGGGGGGGGGGTGTGAAACAAAGCTTCCCTTTGTGAATGTTACGTGTCATCTGTTACGTTTTGCTGCCTCAGGGGCAGACCTGCAGGAGTTGTGCAGCATACTCACTCCTTACCATCACTGCCGCCGCATAATTATTTTAACAGATTTTCAGCAAGTTTTTTTAAATTAAATACATAGCTCAGCATACCAATAAAGAGTATTGAAACTGCAAACGATATATTTTTTTAGCTGTGTAGTACTAGAAAACATGTTTTAAATATTTGATTCATCATAATTTCTTACCTTTGTGCCAGAATTTTTCTATTTTATCTTCAAAAAAAAAAAACAACATTCATGTAATTTAGTACCTTCAGCAGTTTTATTATACAGAGGAATAATTAAATTATGTCTATCTTACCGACATAATATATATTTACTGCACACCTTTCATAACCTATTACAGTTATTTTTTTGGAACGTGAGTTTAGATGTAATATTCAACTGTAATATGGATGTTAAAACTTTTCAACTAGTTATAAATTATGTAACTTTTTGTATTAACTTTCATTATTGTTTTTATAATTTTCAAACCTGTAAGTCTTTAAATTAAATATCAGGAAAGGCATGATGCATGCAATTAAAGTTTTATATTTGCTCAGATTCTGTTTACGTGACATTGTTAATGTAAAAATTCCTTAAGTGCTACATGATAAAGATTATATAGCAGACCTGTCGTTTTTGCAGATTTTATGTGTTTTTACGGATTTTTAACACTCTAGAAAAATCCAAACCCAAACGTTTAGAGGTTTTTTTTAGAGCACTGCGCTTAAAGTGACTACACTAGCGCCCACAGTGAGGTGTGTCAATTTCAATTATGCATTTGTTTGAAAAATTCTTATAATGGAGGTGGATAATTAAGCGAAATACTTTGGACATAAACCATTGCTTCAATAGTGCATGTCCAAAATATTTTGCATTATCATTCAGTGACGTGGGTATACAGTTACTACATATTTCTGTTCCTGGCTGTATGATCACATGCAGAGGCCAAGGTCGTTCTTGAAAGAACCTTTGCCGTGAATTGCCGCTTTTACGCATGCAATCCGAATTTGGTGACGGTGGGTTGCGTTTGGCATTGATATCACAATGGTGAGAAAGCAAAAATTATCACAGATACAGTCAAATACACTAAAGTGTGTGTACGTCTGTCTGTGTGTATATATATATATATATATATATATATATATATATATATATATATATATATATATAAAGAATTACAATGGTATATACAATAATATAAAGAATTACAGACTATATATATATATATATAAAGAATTACAATGGTTTGTACATTCGCAACCAAAACAACTACATTAAATATGTAAACGTCTTTCATATCCACTTTTTTTCCTTTAATTTGCAATTTTTTTTATTCGAAGGATTTTACAGGATTTTTATATACAGAAACTAGGATTTCAGCTTCGGGGCTGGTGGGAGCCCTGTTATATAATTATAGTTTATGGTTGCAAGTAGGCCGCTATGCCTCCAAAAATATATAAAAGGACAGGACTTTCAAGTACTCGCAGTGTTATACTCGACGGGCACACACACACACAAAGGACGATACATTTTCCACATGATTGCGCGATCACTGCGTTTTGCTGGCTAAGCCAGCTTCATCAGGCGGCGAGTTGTAGGACACTGGAGTATGGTGGAAGGGCACTGTTGGTAATAAACCTAGTGGCCAGGTGGCAAACTAGGGTAGGGCGAGAAAATTGAAAAATTGCTATATATCTGATAAGTATTGTTAGGAGCTGTGTTAGGTATGGGACGAACCCAGATTTTGGGATCAAACCAAACTAGAACTTAACCCAGAATATTTTTTATTGAACCGAACTTTTAAATTTGTACACAAACTCGAACTGAACTCGAACCGATCTTTAAAAATAAAATACAGTGTATTATGGATGCTAAACAGTAATCACTGTGTGCACACACGCATATCTGCAAATTAAGTACTTAACATTGATTACAGTGATCCCGTGGATCATTTTAGCAGTGTTGTCCACTCAAGTAATGAGAGTTTTGTTACTGGACTTGGGTACGAAGTGCAAAGTGAAAACAACATGTATACATACAGCCTTCATAGTCAGTCCCTATTTGTTCAAGTATAAAACACAAACAAATACAACCACATTCACAATTTCATGTCTAATTCTTTAAACATGTGGGATTAAAATAAAGAGTAAACACACACATGCACAACCTGCACAGTTTCACCACTTATAGTTCCAAAATGTAAAGGCCAAATTTTTTCTAGAGTGGAAAAAAGGTACGAAATTAACATGACATTAACTTATTGGTTTTTATAGATTTGGTTAATATGATAATTTATCATAACACTGGGAAGTGTCCTGAGTCTGAATTCTGAGCTATTGCTTGAAGGTGGTAGGGCTCTCACAACTCTGGTACTGTAGCAGGAATCAAAATATTTGTTGTGTGATGCTTTATGTGCTGCAACTGGTTCCTCTTGTAGGTTATTGATGTGGCCAGTTATGGCTTGTTTGGGGTCTGCTTTGTGACCATTCATTCTTTGCCTGAGTGTGTTAGTGTTGGATGGGGTATGTACGGCTAGTGAGTCGGCTATTGAAAGAAGTTGAGGGTTGGTGGATGGCACAGGAGCCACAGCGTGAGCTATTGCATGGGTGGGATCCTTTGGTGGTGATAGTTTGGTATGCATTTGTGGTGGGCTGCAGATTTGGACTAACCAGTTTGTTGCGTAGTTTAGGTGGCTTTTTGAAAACCAATCTTGGGCGGTTGGGAGAGCAGGTCTTGTGTTTGTGGTGAAGAAGCGAAGCTAAAATTTTGTGGCCAGGGTGGAGAATATTTCTGAGTTTACTTAGGTTTCCGTGATATGGGACCACCAGGGATATTTCAGATGTCTTGCTGAATCTGTTTGTGGACCAGGTTCCTGGGGTTGCCCCTGTCGAGGAATGCTCTGGCTATTTATACACATTGTTTGTTGGAATCACTGTAGGTGGAGCAGATATGTTTGGCTTTTGTGGCGAGACTGTAGAGTAGGAATTTTTTGCATGATAACTGTAAGTGGTAGCTGTTGAAATTTTGACAAAAGTTAATCTGACATCAAACAGTATCATAGATATGAAGTTGCATGAAACAGCAATAGTTCAACATTATAAAAATAGTATAGTAATTTATGCTACATAAGCATTAACTGGGACCAAAGAAAATAATTTTAAAATATATAAAGTTGAGTTTCTGGGGGAGGAGGTTGTTTTAAAAGTTGTTCTGCTACACTGTAACCAAAATATTACTTTTGTAGTACCTATTTACGATCTTACAAGGTGTTACAATTCCCAAGAGCATTTTGTTAAATTGCTTTCCTTGAAAAATCAAAACTGATCAATTTGGATCCTTAAGGCAGTTGCCTACGTAGTGATTGAAATGCTTTGCAGCTTGTTTGAGATACCTTTGTTTTTGAAGACACTGTTATATGTGGCCCCAATAGGTTTACCTACAAAAAGAAAGCACATTCCATATCATGGCGGAATTCTGTTAAATATGCAGACATCATCTGAATAAAACGACTCAAGAACTATACTTGACGTCCCCTTGTTTCCAAATATGTTAAAACATTGAGTGGTGCATTAGGTTCACCAAACATGAATTCTATTTTCAATGGTCGCTTGCGGGAGAGTCAAGAGTTGTTAAGTTCTTTCAACAGGTACACATGTTTCAAAGAAACAGATAACCAGGAAGGAAATTAACCACACCCCTTTGTTTCAAGATAATATCTGTCCACTGAGCCCAAGGGTGCACATCACTTGGCAAGTACAAGTGGAATCTTGTAAGGAAATCAAAGGGACATAGTTTTGAATTATTGATGTGAATAAAGAAACATATTTTAATGACCGTAAATGTTTGCCTGTATCGCAAAACTCTTTTATTTATGTTAAATAAAATACAATTTCTCATTTAAAAGTGCATATGTTTGTAATATAAGATAATATAAATACTTTCTCCACACGGGGCATCCGTTATAGGGCCAACGTACATGTTAATATCCAAATTGGACGGCTATGTTTCAGCTGGCTTTGGATTATATTCAACACAGCTAAGAGAAATTTACCTACCTGGCTAGGTCAGGCAGTGTTGTCTAGCAGCTAGCATGTTCTCAAACTCCTTCTCTTAGCCTAACAGGTGGGTGGTAAAGGGATCTTGTGGAGGAGTGGTTGCTGTGGCTTCTTTAATCTGCATCTCTTCACAGACTGGGCTGTTTCAGTGTGTTGCCACTTCTCATTAATCTTGCACATAGAATTATGATGCTCACTTTACTGTAGCTCTGCGACAGTTTTAATCACTTTTCACCAAATTTTGTTACATTTTTTATAATGTGGCGTACAAACTAAAGGCAATAAGATGCTAATCCCACATTTTATTGCTAGTTTATATATTATTTTATTTAGTAATTTGTAATACAGCTTGCATTTTTCGCAGAAATTTTTGTGTTTTTACATATTAAAGTGGGCAGATAGGAATGCACATAATACCTTACAGGTACTAGAATTCTGAAAGCATTCCTGTAATTGTTCATGTAATTTGTATATTGTATTTCATTTAAGTAGACTAAATTTTGACAATGTGACCAACCTACATAGTATGTAAACAATAAATGTTCTCATTTGCATTGTATCGGCTGATCAGTTATTGCAGTATGTATGATATGTTGGCGATATTGATGATAATTATAGAAGAAAATAGTATTGAAAATTAATAGTTTTAATTCAGAACTTTTTTATACTTGCAACATTTATGGTTTGAATTGTGCTTTTAAGGTATTGTACAATTTTTTTGTCATTTAGCAAATTGGTTTACAAATATACAGGCCGTGCAGACAGTCATATCAGTGAAAAGTTTCCAGCTATGTGAATGCCATTGTGCATACAATCTTTTTATATCACGTTAATGTGAGTAACTTACATGTATTATCGGAATATTTCTTCAGTAGTTAATGATTTTTGTATTTAATTTCATCAAGCATTTGTGGTTGTAGGAGTACCTTTTTAGTGAGTTTTCTTGTGTGATATATAATATCGATTCATGTATGACTTCGTCATCATTTTTGATACCGTCATGAAGAACCACTGATTATTTTCGTCCTGCAGTTTGTTAGTTTCGGGAAACCAGTGAAGTGTCGTGTTTTCTGAATGATTCTGCAAAGTATTTTGCATCAGTGACAGTCAAACATGGCAGAGGATTGCCATAGAACATTTTCAGTAGTCACATATAGGAATTAAAAACTGTAAGTTAGTGTGTTTTGTTAATGATGTATTTTGAAACAGGTATTAGAATCTTTGAAATATATGTCGCCTAAAAAATCACCATTTCAATTTTGTTTTGATGTGTAAAAAAGCACTTTTATTATGTAGGTGGAAAATCCGAGTGCAAGGTTAACTTCACGAAAAGTATTTACACACGTACAGACTGTGTTTATTATTCACATCAGTATGAACAACATATTTACTATGGTTTCTTCTTTTGGCGAGGTTAAAACTTTACCTCCATAGAAACATAATTTTCCACTGATAGATTAAAACAATATGAAATTCAAAATGATGCTGTCTTGTAAGAACTGCAAAACAGTGACGTCTCATGAAGGATGTTAAACCAAATTCTCTCCCAACCATATCTATCATCAATAAAATAACTATAGTCCCAGCAGTATAACTTGGCCATAACAAAAATGAAGTACGTAAGTTGGAATGGTAACCTACATTGATCATAGCATTTGTTTACTCACATTGTTTTCTTCATACACAGAACAGCTGTGGCAAGAGGATACATTGTGACCCTGCTACATTTTTAGAACTGTCAAAATTTAATGAACTTACATGAAATGGAGTATGGAATGAAACTATTGCCTATGTTTTGAAGTAGACCTTGCATTACTGTTTGTGGAGTTAGATGCATGTTAATTTTTTTGCATGACATAAATACAATTTTTGGCACTCTGCAGTGTTCATAACTTGTAGTCAGGTGATTACTGTAGCATTGTGAATTTGAATAAGAAGTAATGTACATTCTGTTTTATGTATTTTAGAAGAAAATTTATAATTTATGATTACAGTTTATATTTATTTTTTTCATTTGTGTGTGTCTGGTATGTTGGACTTGTTAGTGCTTATATGCAATATTTACTCATGTATAGCGTTCCCTTTTTTCCCAAAACAAAGAAAAAAATTTCTGGTGTGTGCTCTATACATCACTCCTCTCCTTTCTCTCTCAGCGACCCTTCAGATATGTGTAGGTCCCAACACTGCCCCCCCCCCCCCCCAATTTTTTTTTTTTTTGTAGACCCAACTAATAGCATCCTGTCACGCAGCAAACCAGAGCTGCCACGTGTTTATGGTCACCTCCACCCAGATGTTGCCGGTCGATAATTCCACCATCCCTGGTTGTTTCCCTGGCATAGACTAGGGAGTCATGTTCAGTGGGGGGGGAGTTTTTTTTTTTTTTTTTTTTAGTGTGACATTCTAACACGGCAAAAAAAGAGCCAGTGGTCGCTTCTTTAAGGAGAATGGAGAAAAAATAAAAACAAAGCCGGAAATGCACCCAAGTAATTTAATTAAAGTATTTTCAAATATATCACAATCACCACACATTGATGTAAAACTAATAATTTGTTCCACGCTTACTAACAGGGCGCCAAAAATTTTCCCTGGAACTTGTTGCAAAATTCATGGTGCGCGCTATACACTATTAAATACGGTAATTGTTTGGCATTTGGCACGTTTCATTGAATAGCACCTCCGTTGTTAAGTGGTTGATGTATGCTTTGTAGTTGTAGAGTAACATGTATCATTGAAATTGTGTATTAACATTTCTTAAACATATTTCATAATGGAATTTTATACAGAAATAAACTTAATTGTTTTGATTTAAACATGTAGCTTTTACTTATTTCTTCCTGCACATTTCCTTTAAATTAGTCCCCCATGTAAATATTTGTTTTACTTCTGAACCATATTTAGTCAAGCTATAATTTGATTTGCGGTGTAAACAAATAATTTTGTTCGAGTGCTGTAACCATTTGAAAACTATACTGTAGAATCCTGTTATAGCATTCCCACGCGTATCATTTTCCTGCATATAACACTTTTTTTCATAGTACCACTATTTCTCCATAAGGCTTAATTATTTCATTTCCTGCTTATAACAATGTTCATATTTTAATTTCCTGCTTATAATATCAGTATTTGTTAGATTCCTTTCAGTATCTCAAATGCAATTTTTATCTTAATTAATATTTGACATATATTAACAATGCAGTAGCCCACAAACAGATACTTTACAGAAAACTGTTTATGCTGGAAATATTAAGGACTAGCTGGTCCCACAACTTCATTCACGTGGACTTTAGGATTTGTTTACATATATTTAAAATAGAAATAGAAAATTTAAATAAGCCATGAATAGTGTCAATCCAAATTTATACATAATTTCTATAATCAAAACAAAAAATTATTTTTTAATGTTTTAAATATTAATTAAATAGAATTCACAAATATCTTTTTTGGTTTATATCAATATTAATGCAGTTCCTGTGACTTTGCTCACGTGGACTTTAGGATTTTTTTACATATGTTTAAAAAATAAATTTTTCCTTCGTTTAGGTTTTGTGGTGATATTAAAATACAGCCACCATCCCTTCACCCAGGTTTTGTGTTTAAAATAGAAATATTGCTTCATTTAGGTTTTAAGGTGATTGCTAGAATACTGCCTGCCATTGCTTGGCCCGGGTTTTATCTAGTTATTGAAATACATACCTATATAATTGGTTTGAAAGATTGTTACTCTATTATCGGAAATAATTCTATAATTACATTAGTATTTTTTGTTTGATAACATGTTATTTAAATATATTTTTCCAAAAACTATTGTTGTTTCAACAATGCTTTTTGACAATAATCCTTTTGCAAGGAAATAAGATATGAAACACAAAGAAAATTTTGTGGAGAAATTAATTTCCTTAATAACCATATGAGATATTGAGATTGAATAAAGAGCAGATTTTAAATGAAAATAAACTCTATGATCTCTGAACGTTTTATCAAAATTGATTGTCATTTCTGATCCTATTCTAGATGAACATCCAGATAGATCGACACAACATTTTAAAAACAGCTATTTATGCTTAAACATTGTTTGATTAGCATATTACTCTTAGATATTAGTATCAATATTGATATAACAGACACACACTTCAATTTTATTTATTAGTATATATTTTAGAGGTGAAGGTCCTGAGGTCCTGAAAATTACTAACGTAACCAACCATAGAAGCATCCAGAATGCATGCCACTGTGAATTAATTGATGATGTTGGGGTCCATGGAATTCAGATCACTGATATTTTGCATCAAATGATCCAGATAAAGATGTTGAACTTGAGGCTAACTATTTATATATAAAAATTAATACATTAGAATTTTCTTTTGCTTGAGGTCTTCCTGTAGGTGTATACTGTTTCCTATTTATATTTTCCTGCATATAACATTTTATTTTACTGACCACTTGAAAAATGTTATAACAGGGTTCTACTATATATTCACTGGCAAAAAACAAATTGGGGATATTATATGTTCTAGAATTAATCTTGATACTTATTCTTGTGGTTTTTTTATATTGCATTAGTTTCTCTACATTGTTCATACTCATGTCATTACTGCTATAAGATGCTTAGTTCTCATCAGCAAATTCTCTTATGCACATTACATACCATACTTACTCATATTGTGTCCACACCCTTGTTTTAAACTTAAAATTGATTTTTAAAAACGTGCATAGTATCAGCATCCGACTTCTACTGCAGGCGACGCGATCTTGGCTACCCCTGGAAAAGATAAGGGAAGGTTGCCGTGCCTTCCTCCAAGGCTTTGACCTTGGGTTACCATCACCGCCACCAGGGCTCTGCCCGTGGGTGGTTGCCGTCCCTATTGCCAAAGATCTGGCCTTGGTTGTCATATCACTGTTCTGTCTTGGCTGCTTTCGTGATCATCCCACTTGTTTCTTGGAATGCAGCTTCAACTGGCAACAGGAAAATAGTCTAGATGTCAAAAGGGTGATAGTGTAGGCAATACAGTGTTTAAGGGGAAGAAAGGAATAACACTCATTAGTTCCTTTTATGTTACAGTATAAAAGTCTTTGACATTCTTGCAACACATTTACAGACAAAATATTAAAAACTGTGCCAAACGGACACAAATAAAATGTGTACTCCTGAACAAAGTTTCACTTATATATTTTCCAAATGCCCATATGAAACAAAAGATGCCTACAAATGCACATACATGTTTTCAACAAATAACAAGATTGCAGAGAACTCTCCAATTCTCAAGATAGTGACAACCAATTAAACAACAGGTGTGTACGAAAACTATAAAAAGCATACAAAATTTCACAGATACGTTTATCACAGCTCAGCTGAATCATTACAATTACCAATTTGAATAAAGGCTCTTAGAAAATTCCACTACAACACCTTCACACTTAAAGTAGCTTGGCATAAAACATAGTTAACTTTAAATAGAGAATTCATTAAAAATGCAAATCAATAAATAGATTGAGATTTCCTAAAATCAACATGCAATACTGTAATGATAGGTTGTCAACATTTTATAACATTAATAATAACTTGTACAATAACTAGTTCAACTTTCTTAAAGCTTGTAAATACTGACATGGCAATGGAAATTCTTTTAATGCAAGACTGATGCTACATAAAACTAACACTTGAACGAAGAATGGCAATCAGACATTGCCAATGCAAAGGAAACTGGATTTAGAAAAACCCTGAATCAATGCATGCCCCGCAAACACTAGCACACAAAACAAGACACAACATGCTAAAATACTAAAGCCCAAATTATAACGCACTCGTCCACCACTTACAGTTTGAATGCTCTCCCTTCAGCTTAGCCATAATCACTTTAACAACATACTTACAAAACATAATGTCGACGATTGCAGTGTGTAATTCACAAGTGTAGCTTCGACGTGCTTACCATCGTAGGTGCTGGGAGGATAGAAGTAGGGGGAAGGTGTGCATGCAAATGTAATAACATCGTCCCCTATCAAAAAATATATTTATGCACTGGTTAGAGGATCATGGGGAGGAAAAAGGAGGGGATGCCGAACTCCATTGAGGTAGACAATGTGCGCTGCATTAGTAATGATCATTAAAGGAACTAGGGGACTGCTGTGGTGCCACCGTTGCAAAACATGTACAGGAATAAATGTTTTGGCATTTCGAGGGTTGTCACTAGAGGTGGTAGAAATTCACTATTCGCTGCAAATTTTCGCTATTAAATGCTATAATTCAATTTAAAAGCAAATTATTACAAAAAATTTTACTGTCAAAAATATTCACAAAATTGTGTATATTTAGAATACACTTGTAGGTACAGAAGAAACTGTTCACCCTTGAGCCAGTGGTTGTCGGAACATAATTGATTGGCAATGCATGGCAAACTTAGGTTTCCCATTGCGCATATTTCTCCAGACAGGGCAGGCGGCTATCGCCGCCAGTAGTCGATACATAGATAAAGGGAGCAGTGTGGGCTTGGAGACGGGTGAGTATATTGACAGCTACGTCCCGTTGGGATTGGCGACCTTGTCAGGGCAAGTGAAGCAGCCGACTTGAAATGAGAGGGAAGAGTGTGCAAGCAAGAGGGAGCAGAAATGAGCCGGTCATGAATGGGCTAGGAGTGGCGGAGAGTGTAGAATAGGAATGAGCAGCAGGGAGGTAGAGAAGAATGCAAGAGGCTGGTTGGTTGTTGGTTGGAGTAACACCAGAGGATAATAGGGTGGTGATTTTAGAGTAAGTTTTTAGGCAGCAGTTGCCCTTTTTATTCCAAAAACTAACTGAAAGCCTGTCACTCGCAGAAGTGGAAGGGACAGGGAGAAGCTACCCTGCTCTGAGATAATCATCTACGAGAAGAGGAAGGAGTGAAGGAGAGAGTTGCCGCTCTCACCCCGCTGTAAAATTAGGGTATGCTGAATTCAAAAACCTATACATATTAATAATTTTCTGAATATAAACAAAGTTGAATTATGCTGAGAAATGTGGCACACAACGTCGTAGGTTTAATATATTTTATTTCATAAATTTAAAACATAAAAGTTTTCCTGACATAAAATTATTACTAAAGTATTTTTTGAGTGCTGCTTTTATTCTCCGATTTTTAAGAATTTATGTGAAATTTATTTAGGTACCTATTTTTTGTATGTTTACTTAAAACGTCAAATAGTACATAGTGTGATACTGACTTCACACAGATTTCCATCAGCTTTCCAAAATACTTTCGGTGCTAGTAGAAGTTTTTCAGTTCATTGCTCATACTTCCATTGTATCAGTATTTGATATCTGCTGTATCAGCAAGGCAGTATCAGTTCATACTGGTATCTGGAAAAATCGGTATCGGCTCAGCGGTAAATATATTATGAATTAATGTAGAGATATTTTTCAAGTGTATTTGCTACAAATAACATACCTGTTTATAGAAAATAATTTTTTAGAGGAATAGAATAATGACTTCTTTTGAGTGTGTGTTTTAATTCTTTATACTACGTAAATATAAAAGTACATACTATTAAATGCTATGAACACATTTTGAAAATGCTACAAAGAGAGAAAATTAATGCTATTTTCCACCACCTCTAGTTATCACAAAGGACAGAAAGTGAAATGAGGCATTTTATAGGGCTTCTTTTTTCATGCATCACGACCTTTGTTAATTTTTGTAAAAATTAGATGTTTTGCATTTCTCGTACCCTTAACGTGTCTGCTATTACATTTTGTTGTTTAAGTCTGCTAGGAGAGAAGAGGTTTATAGTTTGAGTGGATGAGCTGCACACACAGTAATGTCACTGCGCTGTTGCCAGCTTTGGTAGCCACTGCTGGTCGCTGGCATACACACAGTGGTGTGCCGTGGCTGTAATGAAGTTAAGGTGTTTGTGGGCAAAAGCACTGACACACAATGTTTTTATGCAATATTCTATCATTGTAACGAGTGAAAACCAGAAGGAACTATTTATAAATGAATTAATTTATCATTTCTTTCATACCAAACATTATGTTCAACTTTAAATAATGACTTTGTTGCGTAAGGCCCCCCCCCCCCCCCTTTTGGGGGGTGGGGGGATCAGAAAGGTTGTCAAATAAGTGTGGATATTATGCGAGTAAATACATTAGGTAATTACCTCCATGGTATTTACTTTTTTTTCCCTAACATAGTTTTAAGTGCATTTAATTTATAATGACCTTTGGTATAAAAATTAATGTTTTTCTTTGATTTTTGATGGTGAAGTGCTAAACTTAAAGCAAACTTCTAAGAAATTATAATGAAACATGATTACAACAAAATGTGTGCTAGCCTAGATATCCAATTCAGTGCATTCATTAGAACCTCTATTATTTAGTAGGTCCTAGGTGAGGACAGGGAGTAGGATTCTGTGACTGTTCATAATATATGAATTAATTACAAATATTTTATTTGATTGTAATTGGTTTAAAATTAATTGAAACTGTGAAAAAAAAGACGTGCTTGGACTGACCGCACTTCTTTTATTATGCTATATTTCCAAATTACATTTTGAAACTAGAATATTGGATGGATAAGGTAGATCCCTGATTTTCTTAAGTGACGTAGTTCCAAAGAATGCATGGAAAAATCAAAACTGACATTTTACAACCCCTAATAAACCTAAAAATAAAGTTTCAAATTTGTCTTTATCCTGATAAATCCATATTCAATAGTTATTGGCATAAAATTTACATAAATTTTATATTAATCACTAATTTTTTTTGAAAAGGCAGAAGTTCCAATAAAATGGTAACACAGATGTGTGTTTTTCACCTCCCCTTGTCAGAAATGTTAAAACAGCATGCAATATGTAAGTTTCACTGAGCATGAAGTAAATTTTCAGTAGCTTCCTGTGGGATAATTGGAGAATTTTTTGTCTAAATATTAATGTTTATCAATTAATGCACGTCATTTGAATAAACTGTTAGCCTGTAAGGCCATACATGCCACCCCTTTGTTACAAAAGAATGTGTAAACACTCATCCCGAGCACTGCGTTAACTCGCCACGAGCTGAAATGCAGTCTTAATGGGAAAAATCCTGAGGATGTGGTTTTGTAGTGAAATAAATAATGTTAGTAACCATATTTATTCACCCCTGTCTAAAAAATTTTGAATTTTTAAGATGAAAGTTAATTGCTCAAAATGCAGGCATCTGCTTAATGAAATGGTGGTGGCATCTCTGCAAATGGCTCGGAGTTGGATGGATATCTTCAGGTTTCCTTGGATGATTTTTCCTCCCTTACATAGCTGGTGAATCAAGGGGTGAATGGTAAAGTGTTGCCTAGCAACCATTGTGGTGTCCTCACACCCTCCGTCTTGTAACCAATAGAGGGGGGAGGGGGGTAACAATTTGTGGAGGGATAGCAAACTTTTTTGCATGGTCCAGCATTGCCAGGTCTTCCAATTTGTCGGAAGGTCTTCTAATATTTACAGCATGTACGGATATAAAAGACACTTTATCGGAACCTTCCAATTTTTACTTTGAATACTTATATCTTTTTCAGTTTATTCCGTAGTAACTACAATAATAGCACTCTGGTTACACATGATATTGAGAATTTACTAATGTTAATTATGCTTGAATGAAACACTAACATATTTGGTGCCTTGTGGTATTGGACATATTGCAGTTCGAGGGATGCCAACGTTTACGAATTCTCTGTAGTTTCTACAGACAAAACATGTACACTACAAATCTCCGGACACTGTATTGCAAATTACTGATTCACTTTACTGCAAGTTCAGTAAATTTTGCACGTGCAGCCAAAAATGCATGGTCCAAGAATCGTATCCTTTATTTTATGCATTTGTAAATTACATTGCTTGTATTCGTGAAAAATATTGACTACTGTCCATGCGGTGGCATTTTTTACATTCTTCGTTTTGTGGATGGTCCACTTGTGTGTACGTGCTTATCTTTCCAGGTTGTCCGTATCCTTGAGACTACACAGCAGTGTTACAAGTATCAATTTTTTAATATTTGCTACACTTACCTGTTTTTGGAGTCTCGTATGATGTATTTACAAAGAAAATTTGGGATTCGTATTTTACCATTTGTGATATACTTATAGAAATCTATAATAAAGTAATGTACAAATCTCACTGCCCTGCAATAAGATATACAGAAAATATAATTGGCTGCCTCTTAGTTGTGCGACCCGTGCTTAGTGTATCAATTCTTTTGTGTGATGTAACAGTCTTCCATAATGGTGTACCAGAATTTCTAGGCAGCCATCTTACATCGCTGTTGCCACTTCGGAGAACTTATGTTCTTTACATCGGGTGCTACCTAGCAGTGTTAGTGTAACATCGAACAGTATTTATTGTAAGTGATGCATGACCGGCTAGGGCGTGGTTCTACACATTGGGCTTTTTACTGTTGGGTTTGAACCATTGATTGGGGAGGTTAAATATAATTCCTAATTTGGAAAACTAGGTTTTAACTCTACGGTGTTATACTGCAATGCCAGTATGTGAGAAGCATGGGTAATGCAAGGACCTTAATTATCTCGTAGGCACCTTGCCTGTGTATACGACTGGCTTTGTAAGCTGTTTGGTCTGGACAAAATGCACAGCCGCTGTCACAGCCCTTCTTACAACCCTACCGTTTACCTTGAGATCACTGGGAGGAAGTGGATTCCTCCTCTGGGTTCTGGCAGACTGTGATGCAGTGGAGTACTCTGAATCCGTGAGAAGCTGTCAATGATGACAAGAGGGAGGTGTGGATTACACAACCAAGGATTGTCTATACCTAGCGGTGGGGCCTCTCCTCGCCTGAAGGGTTCTAGAATAGAATGAGGAGGGTCTTCTAATCTTTCTAGTGGAAGAAACAATGGGGTAAGTTTATCACATGTGGTATTATTCTCTGAGGTATGAACACATTTCAATCTGCTCCACACTCCTCCTTTCCAGGTGTGAGACATGAGGAAAGGATCCAGAGGGCTTAGCAAATAACAATCCGGTGACTCCTACCCTACTGTGTTCAGCCTAATATTCAGACTTGCGAGTGGTACACAACATTGTTCTTTTCACCTGGCCCCAAAATAGGCAATGGACAGAATGCAGATAGTGCTGGCGCTGCTTCCTGTCAGAATACCCAGGTGAGGACTCCAGGGGGTTGATCAGACTAGGCAATTCCAGTTCTGTTCCGGCCTCAAATAAATGGAGTATGTAGAACGACCAAGCATGGTCAATTCACGTGATGGATATGTTCCTAGTGAATTCGGGCTCCTTCAATGGACTGCCAATTAGGTAGAACTCGAGCGACCGCTTAAGGTGTGGGTATTTAGCTAGGCATTCTTGTCTAGGACTCCACATGGGGTTGATCAGTCTAGGTAATTAGAGTTCCGTTCTGGCCCCATGAAAAGCAGTGGTGGAGTATGGGAATACTTAGTCCATCTAATTCACCTGGTGGATGTATAGCTAAGGTTTTTGGTTTTGTTCAATGGCCTACCAGTTTGGCAGAACTGGAGCGACCTCTTAATGTATGTGTAATTAACTTTATGTTCGCGTCTGCCGGCTTGACCTCTGCTAGGTTAGGTTATGCAGGATTACCAATACTTCCAAGAAAATCATGTTATAGAAATAGACTGAATACATGTGTGTTATTATTGAAGTAATAAAAACACTGTGGCTCTGTACTACCTCCTAGGATAATATGACTTAAAGGAAGTTAATGAACCTAACGCAATTAACCAGGTAAAGGCAACCTGGGCAAGAGCTAGTGAACATAAGGCGAATAATTCATGAATTGAATAAAAGTTACTAGTTTTTTACACAATTGCAAACATCTTGACTACAGGGGGTGTTTTGAGGGAACTTAGGGTAGGAGTGTCAGCTAGAAGGATATTGACGATGTTAACATAGTCTGGTGTGGCGGAAGAGGTCCAGAGGGGACTTCGTGACCTTACTGGGGACTGGAGTGGGTACCACGGGGGTGTGGTGAAGGCTTAGCCAAGTCTTCTGGTGGTTGAGTCTCCCAGCAGCTGTTGGAGGGATTTGCATAGGCGGCAGATGGTGGGGTCTTTGGTGGCTGCTAAAGAGGTGTTGAGCTTCTGGTCAGATACACTTCCTACTGGTAGAGATCCTGGCCCTTAGAGAGACAGTGGAATCTCGAGTGGTACCAGTGGTCATGCACCCCGATGGCTACCTCCAACCCTGAAGGAGGTGGAGCAGTGACTGAAGAGCATTGGCCATGCCTGTCCTTTTATACTGATTCCAGATAAGAGCTTGGGGGTTCAGGGGTTTTAGCCTCATTCGCAGGGGTAGATAATTCTAGGCTGCTGGAGCAGTGCTTTCATTCCTCATCTCCTCTACAGGTACTGGTAAATTAGGTACTGCCCTCCAGTGGCATGCTATAGCACTAGGATGATGTTCGCTGGAAGGAGCCAGTAGCTGGGTCAACACTACAATCTTGCAGTAGGGGGGTGCTGCCATGATGTTTTCATGGCGAGTCGGGGTGAACAGTACAAGCTCTGATCACATGTCTGTAGTAACTCTTGACAGTATCAATTTACCCTGTAGCCACGTGTCCTGCTTCTTCAGTACTGTTTTAGGGTTCACAACCTGTTACAATTTGAACATTATGCTCAAAGATGGGGCGAAGTCGTAAAGTAGAGTACACATTCTAAATGTGTAACACGTTATACCAAATGACTGCAACACATCCTAACGTTATTAATATTAAACCAGGAACTACGATCATAGATGGCATATCCAGAGGAACGGTCAAACCCGGCAACGCCATTCACAACTGCCGTTTAGATTGCCAGTATCTTGGAATGCGATTCTAGACACGTGAATAAGACTTTACGCAAGCTGCCAATAAACGTGTGTGGTCCCCTCCCTCCCCCTCAGCTCCACAAGTGTCCCCAAGTTGCCACCTGCCACGAAGCAGCCCGAGGTCGGCCGAACCCTTCCGAAGCTGAGTGCCGGACAGAGACGGAGTTACCCCCGCCCGACCTTGCACTAGAGGGACGTCACACCTCCCACTTCGGTCCCGGAATGAACCTCACAAGTGCACTTTAAAAGACACTGCACAGCCGAAAAATGTGAGTGGTCTTCTCCATTAGCTTGCCACAACACTTTGTGTGCTAGGGCTCTCTACTGAACATTAGGCCCTAGTGGCCCTCTGCGAGAACTCAGAGGCTTCAGCCTAGCCTACCAGCAGCTCCATAGGCTGTATTTTATTTATTTATTTATTTATTTATTTATTTATTTATTTATTTATTTATTTATTTATTTATTTATTTATTTAGATCACCCAGTAGATTCAGTAAAAGAGCAAAATGCTCACCGAATATAGGGCTTGTCAGATTGTACAACACACACACGGTAAATATAATAAGCTTATACAAAGACACATAGACATCGTAAGCTTACGCAAAACATAAATCAAATAGTAATAATAGTAAAACACAAAAAACATAATAAACTCATAAGCTTGTATAAGAAATTAGACAACAATAAACAATGAAAAAAATACAAAATTTGATTAGTGTGATAACAGACCTTGTCAATTTATAAAAAATATATATAACATATATTATAAATTATTTGAAACTTATAAAAATGTAAAAGTAGCGCTATTACACAATACTAAACGTGTTACAGAAAATTTAGTGAATATCAGCAGTATAAACACAGGAGATAACTTATAACTTGGTAGTAACTTAAACTGTATGCTTAATGAAAGCTTTGAATCCATTTTCTATTTCTTGTATACTATAAAAATATTGGTTTTTAAACATATTGTTAGTAAGTTTGTTGAATTTGCCCAGATCTTTTTCAGAAAGTATATGTTTTGGTAGTTAATTGTACATCCTTAGACCTGAATAGTAAAAGCTTTGTCCAAACACTGAACTTGTATGTTGCATTACCCTTAGTTTATGTGCATTTCTTGTACAATGGCTGTGAGTAGCTTCATTTCTTAAATAGTATTCTAAGTTTTCATTTACAAATTCGAGTATATGTATGGCGTATTCAGTATAAAGTGTTTTAATTTGATGCTTTCTGAAGAGGCGCCTACATAAAGTTCTGCAATTCACTTCAGTTATAAAGCTCTTCTTTATTTTTTATTTTTTTTCTTTTAATAGCGTTCACAGTGTTTCCCCAGAATTCAACCCCATAAACCATCACTGAGTGAAAGAAAGCATAATATGCCATCTTTAGGGTTTTGAAGTCTGTTAAATTTTTCAATGCTCTTAACAGGTAACAAATGGATGATGATTTATTCTCCAGTTTAGTTTTTAGCTCTGTCCATGTTAATCTTTTATCTGTATATAGACCAGAGAATTTTACTTCTGTTTCCTTTATAGTGCTGCTATTGTGTGTGAAAAGGATTTGTTCTTTGTGTCTGGTTTTTTCTAAATTGGATAAACTGAGATTTATCTACATTCATTACCAACAACCAGAACCTCCATAAGCTTCTCTCAACAGCCACCAGGAGTTCCAGTGGCCCCTACCACCAGCCAGCAGCAGCCACAAAGGCTGCTGTCAATGGCTACCACCAGTTCCAAAGTTTCTGCAGCTTCTACCACGAACTCTTCAACAGGAAGCCTACAGACACCAAGACTACATTCCCCATTGCCATTCCTCCTGGTTCAACAACCACCACTACTTTCTAGTAGTACCAACTACACCCGCTGCCATTAAAAGTAGTGGCACCATTTTTTTCTTAATCTTTTTGATACATCCTGAGTTAGAGTTCTTTTTATAGGCATTGAAGTCATTCTATCCTAAGTTAGTTTAGAAGCAGGTCACCTCCACCCATGTGTTGCTTGGTAGGCGATAGTTCATGCCACCTTGTTTATTACTACGTAATAAATACATATTGTGTTTTTATCCAAGAGGTATATTTCCTACTCGCACCACATGTCGACAAGCAGCCAGCCTGCCTAGCGCAGAACCCAGCATTCCGGCAGTCGACACTAGCAGTAGGACACCAGGGCTTACGAGTCAGGTGGGCAAGGTAAGGTAAACTCAAATAATTGATGATCCCCATAACACCTCTCCAAAGGGGGCACAAGAGACAAAACTACTGGGCTTGGATCTACCTAAAGACTAATCTTTGGATAGAAGTTGTCTGTATTAAACTATACTTTAAGACACATCTACATACACTCCTAAACACTAAATGAAGATGAAACGCAAATAACATGAGCATAAAACATCTTGCAAACTTCATGACAGCAAAAACCCTTACAAAAAATGAGCATGAGAATACATCTTATAAACTGCATGACCATGAAACCATACTGAAATAAGCGTGGATTGAGAGAACAACTTTCCCCGGGCTCCTATGAATTCCAAAATACTGTTACAAAAAACTTATACCTTATACCTTACAAAACATTATACAGTAGAATCACTCTGTTACAACCCCTTACAGTTCCTGAGAATAGGGTTGTAATAGAGGGGATCGTAATAAAAAATATGAAAAATTTTGGGCCTATTTTGACCCACCCCTATGTCCCCGAACTTGTCATTTTTTGCATGAAATTCATGTTCAATCATCTCTAGTGCATAATAAACCACTTTTTTTAATTAAATATAAATAGGTATGTATATTTTAGTAGCTGGACGTCTCCTGATTAATTTGATACCCAAGAAAGGCATATTGGACCACCCCTTTTCATAAAAAAGAAGGCCTAAACACAGTATGACATGGCCATTGAAAGTGTGTGAAAAGATTAGACTACTTATATTAAAATGTAACTAAACACTGTTGGAGATGCCTTATGTTTGAAGCAAAACACAGAACTTTATTTATTGATAATATTTATGAATATATATTGGATCACTCATGTGTTGGGGCTAGCAGCGAATACATTGCAGTGCACATGTAGCTGGGCGAGCGCCTAGATCCTCTGTAGTGCAGCAGTGCATGGCAACTCGCATTTGTCGTTGGTCCCAGATCCTCGGGGTTGGGCAGCTGTCAGTCGGTCGCTACAAGATTATTCTGGTGGGCGCAGGCCAGCCGGCCGCGCCAGTACCGTCGTTAAAGGACCGGTTCACTTTGTAACAGCGGCGCGGTGTTGATAAAACATGCTGATAGATGCGATTCATGTCAATGTGTTCAATTTATACGAAATGTAGGCGGCGTGTTGGTCTTTGCTCTGGCACGATGAGGCTCGACAATGTTTACGGGAATATAAAAATGTTGTACTGTCTACTTGAAATATTATTTATCCCAAATTTTTCATCAAAAACTTTTGAGGTTACCTATACACACTCATGGCCTTGCTCGCCAAAATGTTTTTACAGCAAAAGAGGAGGGATGATGGAAGCTAAGGAGGGTTAGGCAGAGGCGGCCGTGTGTGACTAGGACAAAGAATCCGTACTGACCCGGCCTGCAGTCCCTGCCACTGCAACGGACAATACACCAGCATCCCCTTCAGGCATGAAGTAATTTATTGCTTCGTGCTGCTTGGGACAACAAATGTCAGTCTATGAAGGCAGCTTGAGAAATGTGTGACCACCAACATCAGTAAAGGCTAGTTTCCCATAGACTAAAAACCGTGCATAAAAGAAACTTGTACCTCGGTTGGAGAAAAGGTTTACAAAAACAAATCTGCGCATAAGTGATACAGAAGTTGGCGAGGGATTACTGTATATTTTTAGACATGCCTCAATTTTTTGACTTTTTCGATCCAAACTTTTTATGGTTCCTCAGGATTGAGACGTATTAGAGAGGTGGTCATAATGGAGGGGTTTACTGTACTACCCTCAAATTCCACAATTTCAATTCAGTGCTTTTGGGAGCCAACATTCCTCTATGGAGATGTACTTAATGTAACCTGAGTAATGTGTGCTTTATTAAAACTCCTGGGTCATTTTCATCCTCCAACAGTAAAATGACAGGAGAGAGAAGTTGTTTTATCCTAAAAGAACCTGAGAATTTGGGTGCCAATTTGGCACTAAATTCAGCTGATTTACTGCTCAAGAAATGGGTTTCAATATGCACCTTGTCCCCCATTTTTAACAAAACAGACCCACTATGGTAAGTATTCCTAGATGCTAACCCTGGTATAATATTTCTTAAGATTTTGATTAGACTTGTTCCGATACAGATACTAAGTATTGACTTAGAATTAACGAGGTATTACTGTAGGTATATGCACAGAAATTGGGTGATTTTTGTCTCTAAAGAAAGTAATAACCCGACTTAATTGTCTACAACCGATACTAATGTATCAGCTGATACTTGGTATCGATATTGGCGGATACGCCTTTTCCTGTTGTATCTGTATTGGATTGGGTGTTGTATCAGGCTGATACATTAGTATCGGTTGTGGACAATTAAGTCAGATTATTACTTTCATTATAGACAAAAATTACCATATTTCAGTGTGTATAACAAAACCTTGTTAATTCTAAGTCGATTAATTCAAAATCATATATCATTTGAATTGTGCATTCCCCCCAAATGGAAGAATAGGATTTTATATGATCGTGCCAGAGTTTTAATATCTGTTGACTGGTTTCCGTCGCATCTTCTGCCCATGGAAGAGGTAAAAAGGTGAGAAAATTCCGGGCTGCCTGTTGTGACAGTTGGAGGGAGGAAGGAAGGAAGCTTGGTGCAGTATGGCCGTGGCTTGATGATGGATAGTGAAAGGAAGAGTAGCAGTGTGGGCGAGGCTGGAGTGTGGGGTGGCGTGACTAAAGGGGGGGATGACAGTCAGCATGTGGTGGGTTGTTGTCAAAGGGTGGGGGGGGGGGGAAGCAAAGAAGAAGGTAGTGATGGACCTTTTCAGAGACCAGACCCAGCTTAGCGAGTGGGAGGGGCTGGGGCTGCATGACACAAAAACTACAGGGCACTTAGTTCTAGCGCCTGCCTAGCCAGCCAGGTAACATTGGTATTGAGACAACATTCACCATAGTAGAGGAAGCGAGATTATTCTAACTACCACCGCTGCAGTTTTAAACCAAATCCCCCCCATATCAATTACAACACCTATATTTTACTGCACGTGAACATATAATTGATTACCAAGATAAATGCAACAAACACATTTTTTGGGCTATTTCCTTCAAATTTTCACTTTTTTTAAATGAAAAATTTTATGATTTCCCAAGACAGGGTTGTAACTTAATTCGATAATTTTAAATTATGTAATGCAAAGTTGAAAAATTAGGTCCTGAGCACTTTGACTGTACACTGCACATGGCAAAAAAAAGAAAATAACAAATACATTGCATTCACCAACAATTTTTGTGGTCCTGGCGAAATTCCTATTTAAATAGTGTTAACATAAACTTTTATTGTTTATCACATTTTTGTGCTGATTGAATATTTGGGGTCCCGACACCTACGATTTCCCACAAATATCGTTTTTAAGCTTGTGTATGCTGACAGCTAGTAACTGGATGTGAAATACGTCATACGCTCCACCGTTTATAACTGCTCTGTGCCGCTGTCTAATGTCTTGTCTTCCCAACACGTCTGTCAAGTCGACACTGGTTCATTTTCAGTAACTTCTTGTGGGGAAATCGGAGGATTTATATTAATGTATTTCAATAGATACGCTTCTTTAAATAAACTGATAATATGTAAGTGTCTATTTGACACCTTTTTCCGTTTAATAATGGGTAGGTAAGCACCGAGCCGAGTGCAGTGTAACTCATGACAGGAAAAGTCATAGGACAGTAAAATATGATTAATTACTTTAACAGACAGGCATTTGCCATGCGTGCAAGGTGTCACCAACAAGTAGCGGCGTGGAGAGGAGAGGTAATCCTCCTGCTGCCATCCCCCTTCCCCCAAACCAACAGCCATCACATTGCATGATCAACAACATCTCTGTGCACTTTTTGCTGATAATGCGTGCAGGACATTTAAAATTTAACTTGCATTTCATGTCATATTATCTTCATTTTCACACGGTTTGAAATTTGAAAGTTTTAGGTCAGCTTGCATTTGTGTCGGATTACAATAAATTATATACTGTATTTTAAGATGTTATTTTCTCTATTTAAATGTGTCTAGGAAAATGTTTCTTAATGTGTTAATAAGAGTAATACGTTTTTAAAATTCAGTATGAAGGCCATTGGTTTTGGCACTGGTATTGGGGTATCGGGGTATCTGTATTGGAAAACATGGTATCAGAACAATTCTAATTTTGAGAGTCTTCCTCCCATGTTTCCTTGTCTTTCTGATAGATGGTATCCCAGTAAAATTCATGAAGACTCCGTGAATGAATGAACAGATGTAAAAGACTCCTGAAAAATGATTCAGCATGTACTTTCTTAGTGGCAGAGCTTACTACATTATTAAAAGCCAAAGATAATTGGTATAGAACAGTATCCCAGTCTTTATGGGATCCAGTCTGGAATACCCTTAAAGCTGCCTTCAGATTCTGGTTATATTGTTCCATCAAATTAGCCTGTGGATAATGTGTGGTTTGTATTAACTTTACCCCCCATGAAAAAGCCAAATTCTTAATTTCAGTACTAACAAAATATGTAGTATTATTCGTCAACAAATGTATGTTTGACCCGAAAATTGGGAAGAGTCTTTGACTAAGTAATTTACATATTTCACCTGCCTTCATGGTCCGAAGCAGAAAAATAAATATAAATTTTGTGAAACTATCAACAGCTACAAATGCGGAGGAAAAACGAGATGTGGTCCTGGGTAAAGGTCCAAAGACAGCCAAATAAAAATTTTCCCCAAGGAAAACTGGCTACAGTGGCACTGTAAGGACTCCTTATCTTAACATTTTGAGGCTTTGCCTTTTGGCAATCCTCGCATTGTTTTACAATCTCTTCTACTTATTTTGCCATGTCTGGCCAAAAGAACATTTCCTTGATATGTGCAATAGTCTTGTCCTGGCAGAAGTGACCACCAAAATATGTGTTATGGTAATAGTGGAACATTGGTCCACGTAAAACTTGAGGTACAAAAAATTTTAAATCTGCGTGTTTTGGGACCCACATGACCTATAAGTCCTTTATGCACTTCATAAGGTCCTCCCTTACCCGCATCAATATCTGCCTCTATTTTTACACATTCATGGTCAATTTCTTGATACTGCTGTCACTTTAGGTAAGTTTAGGGACTCTTCACAACCTTAATTTGATCATCACTATTGTCTTTTACTACAGAATTAAGATTAATGCTAGTACTATCTTCTTGATCTAATACTATTTACTAATTTACTAAATTACAAACCACTTAAATTGACTAATCTACAAAATTTGTGACATCTTGAACCACTGCAACCTCCTCCGGAGTGTCAATGCAAAATTGGTCAGCATCAAACATTCGAGATAAGGTATCGGCAACACCATTATATACTTCTTTGATATGCTTGACATTGAATGTGAACCTAGTTAGACAAACCAGTCATCTGGCTAACCTACCGGCAGGTTTGTTCGTGGCCAAAAACCAGCCAAGAGCCTAGTCATCAATGTGCAGTACGAACTCTTCACTCTCCAAGTAGTCGCAAAACTTTTCTGTACCAAATATTGTCGCCAATACGTATTTTTTGTATACTGAGAACTTCTGCAGGGCAAGATCCTTGACCACCACCCAACTTCACCTTAAATTTTGTACACTTAGTTTTTCAGGCTCAGCGACTAAAGGGGAAATTTCCTCTTCTGCCACCATGTCTTTAGAAGGGACTTCCATAACCTTTCCAATGCTCAGTGCTTCTTTTATGGGTGTATAAATTACCGGCCTACCTTGACTAGGGTAATTTAACTTCAGAGAGTGATGACCATTCACATTACAACTTAACTGGGCCTGATATTTCTGATGAGTCACAGCCAAAAATAACTCCATTTATGGGAGCTTGCACAATTCCTACAGGGTGAACATACCTAGCCTTGTTCATCCTGAGCTTTAAAACTAACATTTGGGAAATGGCGTTCCTATGTCCCTAAACACTGGTAAACACTCTGGGTTCGGCTTCTCTCCAAAACTGTTTTGAAATTAATTTTGCGTCTACCAAGGAAACTGCTGCGCCACTGTCAATAAAAACTTATGTCTGCTTTCCAAGCAACAGGGTGTGCAAAATTACTCCTGCATAATCTTAGGGGTAACTCGAGTTGTCTAGACAAATCATTCCCCCTAACCTGACTCGTCCTTAGTTTTACTTCTCATTAATGGGATCACTAGGCCATGGTTTTGTCCTAAAGAATTTCCTGACATGCCCTACCTTGTGACAACCAAAACAGATTGGCCTCCCATCTGGGGCTCGCTTGGGTCTACCTACTCCTGGTCCTGACTATTTGCCACTTTCCTGAATGTCCTATGCTTGGGAAGTTCCCTGAACTCGCACGGCTTAGCACAAGATACAAGAATATGAGTGGTAATTGTAAAGGTAATTGGGAGGACTGGAATTGCTTTGTGGGTTGGTTGGTGAGCTGTCAAGAAAAATTATGTTTATTACTACTATGGCTCAAGACTAACTAAATTTATATTTATATATATATATATATATATATTATAAGAGCCTCTCTATTACAACCTCTCGTGGTTCCCGAGAATACGATCCTAATAGAGGGGGTAGGGGTCGTAATTAAAAAATTTGGGAAAATTAGGTTCGATTTTGACCCACCCTTAATCCCTATACACCCAAACCTGCCATTTTTGGCATTACGGATCCCCTCACCTACAATTAGCTCTTTTAACAATTTGAGTATTTATTTATTTACTTACTTATTCTCTTTAATAATTTGGACAATATAAGTGCTATTTATTCTAGGAATACAGTGTGAACTCACAGTCGCTCTAACTTCAGATATCACGCACATGCACACACACAGAGTAAAACCCCTCTATTGCGACCCCATTAATTTTGACCACCTCTCTATTACGACCCAATCCAAGGAACCCTGAAATATTTGGGTTGAAAAAGTCGAAAATTTGAGGCACATCTAAAAATTGGTACATTAATCCCCCGCCAACTGCCCCTCACTCATCAAGGTATCTACAAACTCACTGCCATCGAACAACTCAGAAATTTGTATGCAAACCGAAGCTGTACTTTTACAGGGTAATTACACTGGAAAACTGTACAGGGCGACAATAGAAGTTTCTCGCGAGAAAGAAAATGCACTAAACTGCAAGGGAAGAAATCTTACATTCTTGCCATGAACCGTCTGCTGGCCTAACAAACTAAAAAAAGTTATCCTGCAACTCGGCAGTTGACCACCCAGCATACAGTTAAAGTGACTTCTTCAGCTATTGTCATCATTGAAATACATCCTGAAGGCAAACTAATCTAAAGTAGACTTCTCTAACTTATTTCCCCAAAGGAAAACTGTGAACAAACAAAATGAAATAATTGGGAATCCCTATCGCAATAAAAGAAATAATAATAATAGTGGCTGATCATAATAAAAAAAACTCATCTCAGAAAATTTACAAGTCTGAACAAAAATAATACCTGAAAACTAAAAATATAAAAATTCACACATTTCTTTCCTTGTAACAATATACACAACCTTTAAACCTCATAACAACTAGACATGTCTTTATCATTGTAGCATCCATAAAGCATAAATAAAATGGCTACAATAACTTTTATGTATCAAATAAACATTGCAACTTGAACAAGAATGTATGTCTATAATTACGTCGGCCAATATTTGAAGTAACGGGGGCAGCTCCACAATCAGGAATGTTAAGTTGGCCATCCTGAAATGCCCTTAACTAGAATACCTTTTCTAGGACCAACTGTGCTATAACTCAGAATAGCTATCGCACTTGCATCATAGGGAAAGGTGAAAATTAATGTCTGGAATTTTGAGCAGGTGAAACTGACGGATAAAACAATAGAAATATTAGATGATAAGTAAAATTCCATTCATAAATTTAAAAATTGTTTGAGCTTGACTAACCATCAATAAAAATTGAATAAACAGTTAGCTTAACAATTTAATTCCATATTTACCAGCAAAAAGGGAACTTCTTAAAATCTACAAATGAAAGAAAATAGTTGTCAAGTTATAAATTTTACTAATATTGTTCTTTTCCAAACAATAAAAAGGATGAATTAGTTAAAATTAATTAACATAAAAAAATATGTGTTTTTTGAGTTGACAATAATTCAAAAGCAATAATTTCAAAAAGAATTTTTACAGTAAAACTAAATTAGATTCTACATTCTCATAAATTTTTCAACCCTAAAACAACTCTATTATTTAAACGTCATCTTAAGAATTTGATACATAACTGCAAATTCTATGCTTGACTTCACATATCTGAATTTAATCTTTTAGCGACTGATCACAATTTTTTTCTACTAACCAAAAGATCTTTTCACTTATACTGTTTTACACTTTAAAGTTTGTGACTAACTCTTTACAAATTTAACGACGGGAGGAAGCCTTCTGTTAACTGGATTTAGTCTCTGCAGTTTCACTCACATTATCAGCAATAACGACCCTGACCTACCATCCTAACATTTCTACTCTTAGGTTGGCATACAACTAAAGGCATCTCATACTCGAAAAATAAAAACTGCATAATAGTTTCTCCTCACCGAAGTTACCATAAATTTCCAAGAGACTTCTAAACTTTCAACTCCTAAAACAATCATAAAAACTGTAAGCCGTTTACTGCAGCCCCTACAAAAACTACTACTACAAAACATAGAGTACGTATGTTTTTAAAGGCCTACATGTTGTACTGTCAACCCAGGCTCCTCCAGCCTGCCTTCTCTCGAACTGACTACGACTGACCGCCTGCCTGGCTTCAACTGAACTCGACCCCACCATGTTTATGATGACTTAAAAACATAACGTTTCCACAGCTGGCTTCCATCAACAACACAGCGCCTGGCCTCTTTCAATGTCATCGCTTTTGTCACGCACTGAACAATAGCAACCATCCGCACAAGCATGCTGTGACTCGCAAACATATTATCAGCACCAACTCATTTCCCTTGTCCCCTGAACTACCCACACTTTGTCTGTTGCCCGCAGCATGAAACCGTCCCTTTTCCCCTGACTGCTCCTACAAACTTGCACCTGTTGACGCTGAAACTTCACCATCAGTAGAACTCCCGGAACATCCGCAATCAACACAGGGTGGCACAAAACAGTTTGTGTTGGCGATAATGGTAATTTTACCGACATAACAGCAAAAGAAAACCTGCACAGCTGCGGCCGGTACCAATGAAAATTTTGAGGCTTATTTCAGCTTGTGGCATGTCCAACACAGACTCTAGAATTTTCTACAGACAACTTAAGTAGTATTCCCAGGAAGACAACATGAACAACCTAATATCCTAACCTTAAAAAAAATATATAAATGGTTTCTTTACAAAAAAATAATTATTAAAAATTTTAAACTGGCACTAATCCAAACAAAAACCTGACTTCTATGTTGAGGTCATGAAGGTCCTAAGTTTACGAACACTAAAACAAATGCAAAAAAATTTTCAAAACTATAACCAAATCCCAAATTAAAAATAAATAATTATATTATTACCAAAAAAACCACAAAAAAATACTCGTATCTGAACAAAAACAAAGGATAAAACTAGCCTAAACAACATAATTTAAAACCCTAAAACCGAAATAAAAATTATAAAATAACCTAACGCATCTTAACAAAAAAGAAAGGGTTCCCAGAAAAATTTGTGGTCACACAAATGTGATATATTTACTGACTTCTACTGAAACTAATAGTTTACATTTTCCTTTGAATTTATTGCAAGAAACGATAAAAAGTACTTAGTTAAGTCAGCAAGCGGCTAATGAAAGTGTTGAAATTAAATTCAGATCTATCTACATTATCAAAAATAATTAAATTATCTGTCACTTAGCTTCAACAATTCAAATCGGGCAAGTCTCTATTTTAAAATTTTAATCTCGCCAAATTACAAAAAAAAATAAAAAATTAAACAGACAAATATTTTATGTTGCGGCTGGGTCCATACCACAATCAAAAATATTTGTACAGGTGGCAGGTCTTTCTTATCAAGGTATCAATTTTCACTTCAGTACTAACACAATGAGAACATTTTAAAAAAATTATTTCTTGACTTAACAATAATGTATCTTATCTGGACATCTGGGAGTAAGCCGCTGGACTACTTCACAGCTGGTGCCTTGCAACGCGCTGAGTTAAAGGGGGTCATCATTATCACAGTCAAGCTGACCTTCCAGCAACAATCTCCATGATTGGCCACCTGAACAGCAAACACCTTACATTGGCAAACGGCCATCCCATCAGTCCAGGTTAGCAAAACAGTTGACAAACACCAATGCATATTTGACCTCTGGTTCTAATACATAACTACTTTTATTCCAATATATCAAACATTTTACTTAACAAACTTTAACAAAATAACAGAACGTCAGTAAAACAACAAATTATCACTTGTACAGATGAAAAGTGACGTACTGTACTTCTGTCCTCCCAAAATTAACAACAAAATGACTACTATACGTAGTGACAAAATAAACAACCTCCCATAAAAGAGCTTATTCTGCTACCTGCAGACCTTAATGACTGGGAATCAAGAACTTTCAAGAGTTTTGGGATTTAGCAACTAAAAGAGGTGAAGAATCTAGGGAAGGAGTGGGGGATACTGTCCATATGAAGAGCTTGTGGCCAACAAACACCTTGTATCCTGCAGTTCATCCACATACTTGGTGCCTCAGCCATGAAGTCATCTTCCAGCGCTCCTTCTTCTTGGGCTCAACCTGTTGGTGGTGGATTCCTATGACCAGCTGGTCACATCAGGCAAGGGAGGAGGACATCCAGGAATGTTGTTGGAATGGCCTGGAATCCAACCCACACTGTTTATGACCACCCACAGGAGCTGGCGGGTGGCTGGGTCGTCAACCTCTGTCCAGAGACTCTACTGGCTATGATGTTGATCTCAGGGGGAAAGGAAACTTTCTGAAGTCCCCCTGAAATGACCCGGAGTCAGTCACATCGACAACAGTGGCTACATTGTCGTTCAGTCCTTTGTAGCACAACTACGGAACGTCCCAAACACACGCAACTGACGCTTGCGGACTCTTTCTCTCCTCAGCAGCACTAGCACCAGTAGCACCAATTGTCATTCCTCTCTTTGACAACTATGCTCTGGAGGGGGTGGGGGAGGAGGGTTAAGGAGAGACAGGCCAGCCTGCTCGTATTCTACCCTACCTAACTAACTTACATGTTAACCCCAACACCAAAAAAAAGACAAACTAAGAGATTCAAACATAACCTAAAATGCTAACTTTACCCCTCAGTTACCGCTATTCATCTCTGTACAGTCTCTCAACCTTTCCAACTACTACTTTGTTTGTGGGGTCTTCACCATCGTAAGTCTGGCCTACATCATCTTTAATAACAACAGTGGCTTTATAAGTCCAACAGTACACATTAACTCTTAAAAACTCTATACTTTAATTCACGCGACATCAAAGTACTCATCTGTATACGTCTTAAGTGTATTTTCTTTTCGTACGACATTGATTTGACGCACACAATGTTGTTTACTAAAGAAAAGAAACACACATATTACAACACATAGCTTAGTTTGAGCACTGAGTTGGTGGAATCACTAAAACGATAATTCTCATTTACAATGTAAGAGAAATTTGAAACATTACATAACATCACAGTTTTATTAAAAAACAGAATTAGAATGTTAAATAAGAAAAATTATTAAATTTAATACAGCTAAACAAGTAAAGGAAATATGAATGCCTCACTCAGCTTTAAGTCTCTCAGAATTACTTCAGAACAAGGCAAATGTTGTTCTACACACTATTGCTTTTGATGAACTCATTTACAAGTGGTCTTAAATCCAAGTTGTACAGCACAGCCTGATGTGCATTAAGTAGTGCTATGTTGTTTACTCTCTTTTGCTCCATTGTAGACCACAGGTATGTCTTCAGGTCTCAAAGAGCGCTGAATGACCTTTAGCAGTAGCTGTTGTCACTGGAACATTACAGAGGTGTTTTATGCATTTGTTGACTTCAGGCAAGAGGTCTCAAACAATGCTATCTTCCTTTAAACATTCCTGTATACCACGAATTGAGGTTATGGCTACTCTCTTCCATTTAACAATATCACCCAGCATGGTTAGGTGTAAAAGTAGTCTGTCTGTATCCAAATCGCCACGAAAGAACTCTCGTGTCTTTTCTAGTTTTGGAGTGGTTTTGTTCACAGCAATCACAGCAGATACACATTCTTTCTCTACTGATACAAGTTTCTGAAGTCCAGTACAATTGAATCTGTCTTTAACACACAATATCACCGTATCACATATACAGATATTCTCTTGTCTGAAATAGTCTTTTGGAGTGAAGAATATGTAAGGTTCTCTAGCACAAGGGTTCTCAGGTCTCTTTGGGATACGTCGTCTTCGAGGCAGCTGTGGATCTTCTACATGGGTGGGTTTTTCCTCGAAGCATTTCTGCCTGAACTGCTCATAGCCCCCTTGTTTTTCTTCCAAAATGTAAATAAGGTATGATAGTTTTGATTCTACTTCTGTAACACCAATGTGTGGTCACTGTATCTTGACATTTACTTCTTCAACAGGACTCATGACATGGCAGTAGAGGTTCAAAAAGAAAAATGTTCTGAAGTGCTGCATTGTTTCAAGTTATCCAGCACAATTTGAGGCTGCGTCAGAAGAATAGTCTTCTGAATATGTTTCAAAAGATTCAGCAAGTCTTTCATAGTTTATTAACACTTGTTGGATATTGGAGGCTCTCATTGTCCACCGAGTAGTGCAGAGTGGACGAAGACCAATTTTTTTCATCTTCTCTGATATTTTTGAAGAGTTGTACTTTTTTAGGGGATCCCCATACTGTGTTTATCAAGTTTTTAGCTAAATTCATAATGTCTCTCTTTCAGGGCAGGTGACACGGGCAGTCTTGAACTGCTAAGTTCAAACTATGCGCAGCAAAATGCACTTAAATGGCCTTCGGCTGCAAATCTGCAACAAACTTCTGCAGCCCTTTAAATTTTCTTGCTCATAACAGAGGTGCCTTCATAGCATTGTCCCTGCAAATTCTTTATGTTAAGGTCAAAACGCGCAAGAATGTCCCTCACAATACCAAAAAAGTGTTTTTCCCTCTAAGTTTGGAGTTTCATACAGTCCCACAAAGTCCTCACTTATAGTTAAATTTTCATCAACACTTTGAATGCAGAAGGTCACTTGTTCATGTTTTGATGTGTCACATGTCTTGTCAACCTTAACATACTACTGACCGCAAAACCGATTTTCCTAAGATATCAATAATCTCGTTTTCAATGTAGTGCGATAATCACATGAAACTTGAACATCCCATCCATTCTTTTAAGTCAGGTACGTCTTCTTTCACAATTCTAGCCACTGAATGAAATTTGAACTTATATTTTCATGGCCCCGAATAGATAATGCTTGCCGACAAAGGAACCTCAAGGTTGTGAAAATAGCTATTAGAGCTGAGCGAGCATTCTCCATGTCTTTGTTTAACTGATCGTTTAATTGTATTGCAACAGTTTGTTTGGTGAAAGATGCTAACTTCATTAAACCTTCTTTATGGGTTTCTGTTTTCTCATGCGACCTAAATTTTTCGAGCGCCTTTTTCCAGTTAGAAAAACCCACAGAAATAAAAGTGTCATCCTTCTTAGTACTAAATTTCAGAAAGTCTTTTGCCTCTGCTTCCTTTGCAAGTTTTACAAAATAGCTTGTCGCTAAATCATCCCATTCCACCCAGCTAAATGATTTCGTCCATGATTTCTGAAAAGTTCTACCTTTACTCTTACCAGGTAACTTGTCGCAGCTCACGACAGATGTCTGTCACTGTGACGATGCCGAAGCTGAACTCGCTGATACAACTTGTGAAGGAATATGAGAAGAGGTTTCCGCATCTGGCAATGATGTCACATTCTTGGTGAATTCAACTCGTTGCTTTTTGTAAACAAATTTCTCTATTCCGAGGAGTTTTGTTATCCGTCTCTCAACAATGGTTGTGGGTAACAGTATTATATTCTTATCTAACACCCATCATCACTATTAATACACTTTGAAAAACAAATACATATACAGTAAAAGCCAGATTTAACAGGGTTATTGGAGTTCATAACTCAAACCCGCCTTATAACTTTCTGCGCTATTCTGGGAGTGACAGAGTACAGTAGCAAAAAAAAAAAACTGTTCTAATGTGTCAAACACGGAGCAAGTTTTATTTACCGCTGTAACTCGTCAAATGTTTAGCCCCTTGCCATCGGAACGTTATTATTTTTATTTTTATCTGCATCACTGGACTTGACAGCACCCAAGGGAGAGAAACTGAAGAGAAACGTGCTGTGATGAGAGGTCACATGCATTCAAGCAAGAATAACTAAAAAATAGTGCATTTTCCAGGCAAAGGATGTACTTATTCCACCAAGGGCGGTGTTAGCTGTGAGTTGTTTGTCGCACGTGTTGAAGGGGGTTCACCCCCCCCCCCCCCCCCGCGCCTCTTACTGGGCCTGTTTGGTAGGAAGTGAGAATGAGAAGAGAAGCTCACGTCTAAAGAGCGATTGCACGCTTGCACTGCAAATGGGATCTATCAGTGCCTTACATGTTGTGAAACATGTCGCCTGCTTGTCTGATT